>WNGS01142304.1:1424645-1435036 GCA_020271785.1 Procambarus virginalis
AATTTGATGTACTTGAATGAATACAGTTTCACGAATTATTGCTAGTGTGAAAGTCTTCTTTGAGAATTTCTCGTTCGAAAAGGTTTTGAGTTAATTGGGGAGTTTAGGCTGAGATCGACGAGCGCCATGACTGGCGGCGGGGGAGGGGGGTTCGGTAACGCAGCCGCGTCACGGCAGGCGGGCACGAGAACCTCACCAGGGTTTATCAAGTATGGTTGGTCGTGCCCTTGACTTTCAGGCAGGTAGTTCCAGTCCTCCGGCTAGGCCGACGACCCTCACTCTAGGTTACCAGAAACGGTAGGTAGGCAGGCTTTGTGTACTTGTTGTTCCTTGCTCCTTTGGTAAACAGTTCCCCTTTGTTGTGCGCGACCAGAACATGCAGTTAAACCTTAAACTCTTATTCATTGGTGGAATTATTGTAGTTCGGTGTGATCCAGAAGGAAACTGTGACTATCCGTCACGCTGAAGATAGCTAGTGAAAATGGTTTAAAAGTGTAGACTCAGAGATAATCTTGTTAGTAGCAGTGTACTTCACTGGAGAACAGAGCTGACAGACACCAGTGAGTGGAGTTTCTCTCAGTCCTGTTCGTGTCTTTTTTTTTCCTCCACGCGCCGAACGAGAAAGCCATTCCTTCATTGGAGGCTCCTGTGGGCATTGCTGTGAAGCAGGTGAGGCGAGGTGGGATGGCCTCCCCCAGATGATACCAACCACATCCACCACCATTTATATGAATCTGCCTCATGAATTGTATAATGCTTTTAATTCACACAACCCGTAATGTTTATTGGATTTATTAATGACCTATAACTAATGCTCCAGACAAATTTGACGCACAAACACAGGTCTGTTATGCTAGATACAGTGGTTGGGAGAGGGGGGGGGCACTTGCACATTCCAGGTTAGGGTGACATGTACGGGTTAATGTTCTTTGTGGTCATTGTTCTGTCTGTCTCTGCTCTGTCCGAGTGGCAGTTTGGTGAAACTCCACCCCCCCCCCCTCCTGGTGGTTTGGTGTACACTCTACCCCCACTGGGGGTTTGGTGTACACTCTACCCCCACTGGGGGTTTGGTGTACACTCTACCCCCACTGGGGGTTTGGTACACTCTACCCCCACTGGGGGTTTGGTGTACACTACGGCTTGAGGCGGCGGCGAGGCTAGGCTGCTCCCGAAGCCAGTGATGGGGGTTGAGAACTGATGCGTGTGATGAATGATTGATGTTAATTAAGATTAAGCCACCCGAGAGGTGGCACGGGCATGAATAGCCCCGTAAAGATGATGCTTGTGAGCAGGACGGAGGTTGTTATGCACATGACTTCGTGTGGTTTTTGGGGGGGTCAGGGTGACACACTGAGGAGGTCATATTTCCATGGGCGACTCACGTGTCATCCCGCAACGCGTCCTCAGGCCCAAGTCCATCCATCAAGTGGTTGACCCCAAAGACGCATACATCAATTTTAACATGCCGTTGAAAATTGCTTAACAGCATGTTCAAATTGATGAATGTGTCTTTGGGGTCGACCGCTGGATGGAATGGACGTGGGCCTGAGGACGGGTCTGCTGCTGTTGTTGTTTTAAGATTCAACTCCTAGGAACAAAAGTTCCCAGCAGCACGGGCTATGGTGAGCCCGTAGTGGACTTAGCTGGCATAGGAGCGGGCTGTAACTTGGTTTTACAGTTGGGAGGTAGGTGGTTATGTAGTTTCTTGAGGGTTATCTTGAAGATATCTTGAAATGATTTCGGGGCTTAGCGTCCCGAGGCCCGGTCCTCGACCAGGCCTCCGTTTTGTTACCCTCTGTTTGTACGATGAGCTTAGGTAGGTGGGATACCGTGAGGTGACTTACTTGAGTGGTTTTTAGAATCAATGTGCCACGGCCCGGTTCTTTGACTAGACTTCCTGGTTGGTAGTATTGACCCAAGTGGGTGTGGGACGTAGTATTGGATGGGAGCGAGGGAGTGTGGCATGTGGCGGCCATAGTGGCGAGAGTGCCAGCTAGGGGCCGGACACACGTGCGCGCGGTAAAAAGAGCCCGGTAGGGGCCGGAAGACGTGCGCGCGCACTTTTCGCGGCCAGCGCTCAGTTGTGGCCGCGACCGCGAGTCGCGCACACCCATACACTAACCACACTAGTGGGAGTCAACGTGTCTGCGAATTTTAGTTGACCAACGCAAGCCTTGAATTCTGCAGCAGTGACCCCGCGCATTGCCCTACAAGTTACATAAAAAGGGTACACAGGTACCACCAGTGGGTGTTTTGAGCTGGTTAACGCTGTAAACCATTGAAAACGGCTCGTATCGTGGTCGTTACCACTGAAGTGGCTGAGCTGCATGTCACATTAAGGCGGTGAAGTGTAGACAGTGGCAATATAGCACTGCTGAAACTGCACATTCGAACACAGAGGAGTACTTACGAACACGACACTGAATACAGAGATCAGAATATTCACACGCGACACTGGAGATAATGAGGAGTGCGTTGGGAAACCGTACTGTGAACATGACTACTAGTATTTTCGAGCGTGTACATTTCTATATATGTATATATATATGTATAATAAATAAATATACTTTATATGTGAACATGGTACAGTATTGTGTACAAGCATAACGCTGTGTGAATTTGAGTATGCAAGTGTGAACTACTCAAGTCCCGGCCTTATCTGCATGTACAAACTCTCCACTACCAGGAGAAAGGGGAGAAAATTATTTTTTTTTTAAATTTTGCCCCCGAGGGGCGAATTTATTGGGCAGCGCCACACATCCTGTGAGTGGACACACCGCCATAGTGACAGTATTGGGCAGCGCCACTCATCCTGTGAGTGGACACACCGCCATAGTGACAGTATTGGGCAGCGCCACTCATCTTGTGAGTGGACACACCGCCATAGTGACAGTATTGGGCAGCGCCACTCATCCTGTGAGTGGACACACCGCCATAGTGACAGTATTGGGCAGCGCCACTCATCCTGTGAGTGGACACACCGCCATAGTGACAGTATTGGGCAGCACCACTCATCTTGTGAGTGGACACACCGCCATAGTGACAGTATTGGGCAGCGCCACTCATCCTGTGAGTGGACACACCGCCATAGTGACAGTATTGGGCAGCACCACTCATCTTGTGAGTGGACACACCGCCATAGTGACAGTATTGGGCAGCACCACTCATCTTGTGAGTGGACACACCGCCATAGTGACAGTATTGGGCAGCACCACTCATCTTGTGAGTGGACACACCGCCATAGTGACAGTATTGGGCAGCGCCACTCATCCTGTGAGTGGACACACCGCCATAGTGACAGTATTGGGCAGCGCCACTCATCTTGTGAGTGGACACACCGCCATAGTGACAGTATTGGGCAGCGCCACTCATCTTGTGAGTGGACACACCGCCATAGTGACAGTATTGGGCAGCGCCACTCATCTTGTGAGTGGACACACCGCCATAGTGACAGTATTGGGCAGCGCCACTCATCTTGTGAGTGGACACACCGCCATAGTGACAGTATTGGGCAGCGCCACTCATCCTGTGAGTGGACACACCGCCATAGCAGCATGCACAACACTCCCCAATAGGAAGAAAACCCGCTGGGTTGTTCATCCTGTCACTTCTACCCAGACACAGCTGGGACTGTCTCAAGTGAACAGCTCCTCAAACAAGAAGGGGAGAAAAGTCACTTGCCTTTGGCGTGGTGGGCGAGCGGCGGGGACTCCTGCTGCCGCCAAGGTACCCAGACTGGGGGCAACAGGCGCGCGCCCTCCTGAGGCGGGGCGCAGTGCGCTCTCCTGAAGCAAGGGGGCGCAGCGCACGGGAGCTGGCTGCCATGTGTTGCTCCTCTGCCACGTGGGTAGACAATGTGTACTCTCCAAGCACCGGTGGTGGTGTGTGGTCTCCTGGAGCCAGGCTTGGGGGGGTAGTGGTCGTCTCTGAGAACTTGATCGATATATCACAAGGGATGGGATGTGTTTTAAGGATTCTTGCTCTGCAAGAATCCTTAATCCTTCAGCTCCATATATATATATATATATATATATATATATATATATATATATATATATATATATATATATATATATATATATATATATATTATTAAATATGACCGAAAAAGTAAGATTAACAATTCTAACACGAATTTTCTCAACGTTTCTTATATTCATTTTCACTGTTGATTGTAACTGAAAAATCAATCTTCCAAAGTTCATTTTTATTTCTAGTCTGACGTGACACTTGAGCGCGTTTCGTAAAACTTATTACATTTTCAAAGACTTTAGTATACACACACACAACTATAACTGAACAGAGTTTAAACAGCTTTGACTTATATATATATATATATATATATATATATATATATATATATATATATTATATATATATATATATATATAGTGTACCTGAGTAAATAGGTACCTGGGAGTTAGAGAGTTAGACAGCTGCTACGGGCTGCTTCCTGGGGGGGGGTGGAAAAAATTACTAGTAGTTAGTAACAGTTGATTGATTGACAGTTGAGAGGCGGGTCAAAAGGGCAGAGCTCATCCCTTGGCAAGCACAACTGAGTGCTTGCCAATACATACACACACACCCAAGAAGCAACCCGTAGCAGCTGTCTAACTCCCAGGTACCTTTTTACTGCTGGGTAAAGAAGTACATCAGGGTGAAAGCAGCTCTGTCCATTTGTTTCTGTCTCCGCCGGGAATCGAACCCGGGCCGCTCCAAGCACTATCCACTCAGCCGGAAAGTCCCTGTAGATGATTGTCATGGTCATTACGCTCTAGGTGTTCAACCCATTAGGCTTTAACGAGTGTTTCTAGTGTGTTAACCACCACGCTTGTTAATGATATAGGTCTATAGTTTATAGAGGTTCCTCTCGACTACCATTTTTATAGATTGGTACCATGTTTGCCTTTTTCCATATATCTGCTTAAATTCTTGTGGACAAAGATGTCTGGAATATTGGAGTGGAGTGGAGTGCTCAGCTCGGTTGCACATTCTCGCAGTACCCAAGGTGAGACTCCATCAGGTCCAACTGCTTTATTTCTTCCTAGCCCCTTGAGTAATTTTCCCACTTCGTCTCGAGATACCTCTATGTACTCTATGGCGTGCTCTGGAATTGGTATTTGGTCCGACTCTCTGAAATCCTCATTTTGTACAAACACACTTTGGAACTTTAAATTGTCATCCGCATTTCCGTGGAAATAAACATTCCATTCACCGGGGGGGGGGGGGGGGTTCTAGGAGCACAGGTGAATGGAATTCACTAATTCCTCTGAGCTTATGAGACATCCCATGTGTGTACACACACATGGGATGTCCCATTTTCTATTCGGCAGTCCTGGGTTAGGTTAGGTTCGGTTCGGACAATTTAGCACATTAGTTTCGTGACGTTGTGAACGCTTGAGAGGACGGGCTGAATAAAAGCCCGTTGCTAGTACAGCCCAAATGTAAAATGCTTAGCCTATTGAACATTGGGTTTCAGTTCTAGAGTCCATTATATGAGTAACGTTTTTACTGCCAATCGCAGGATGGTTGAGGCGCACGTAATACAGCCCGGCCTCCTTAGATTTCTCAACGTCAACAAAACGGTCAATTTAAAGTGTCCTTTCCTAACTTACCAGAGGACCCAAAACAGAAAACGAGACAGTGCGTCACTTTCACGAGCACCTTTCATTTTCTAGTACAATTGTTGGTCTTACGTAACGCATACAAATGAAATGCGACGTTCTCTGTAGGCGGACAGGTTGCATAATGAAGGAACTAAGATTGATGATTGATGAAGATTAAGCCACCCAAGAGGTGGCACGGGCATGAATAGCCCGTAAGTGGTGGCCCTTTTGAGCCATTACCAGTATCAAGATGATACTGGAGATCTGTGGAGGCGCAACTGCACCCTGCGTGACGGGAGATGTCTCCCGGACCAAATGGTGACCAAATGGTGAAGGAGCTAAACGGCAACTGGTCAAATATAGGTAACCGCCCTCTGTAGATTATCTAACTTCCTAGAAAGATGGGATCTAGCTCACAGGGAGTAAGGAAGTAGTAAGGAGAGCAATGCTCTTATCTGGGAGCATGTGGTTGGTGAGAGAATGTACACGGGAGAGGGAGAATGTGAGCCCCTCCGTGGCTGCCAGGACTGGTTGTGGTGGCCCGGGTGATGGCTCTAAACACCTCGGCCTCTCCTCGAGTGTGCTCTAATGAGTCTGTGATCCATTTTACGAGTGACCTTTGTACTCTTGGGAAGATTCCAACCCGTCCTCCTAATAGAACGTCGCAGTTTGACGTATACTTAAGGTCACATATTGTCGTACTAGAGAATGGTAGCGGCTCGCGAATTTGACATATCGTCATGTTTTCTATAGAGTCGTCTGGTAGGTTAGCACATGGACACTTTAGTACGACAATTTCTTGATGTTGGGAAACCTTAAGCTGAATGATTCTTGGCGATAAAGCAGGTATGGAGGAGTAGGCTTATTATTTGTATTGAGACGCTTATTTTTATAGCAACCGGGTTAACCTAAATATGTATGCCCTCTTAAAAAAATAAAAAAAACGAATGTTTAATAAGACATTCCCGTAGCGTAAACTAAGCTTTTGAAGTTGGTTTCATTTAAGTTTTGCCCCAAGGGGGCGAGTTATTGGGCAGCGCCACTCATCCTGTGAGTAGACACACCGCCATAGTGACAGTATTGGGCAGCACCACTCATCCTGTGAGTGGACACACCGCCATAGTGACAGTATTGGGCAGCGCCACTCATCCTGTGAGTGGACACACCGCCATAGTGACAGTATTGGGCAGCGCCACTCATCCTGTGAGTGGACACACCGCCATAAAATAGTATCGTAAAACGTTTATATAAAAGCCAACGGGGCTTTATGTTTGCTCGCGTAATTAATGTTTCTTAGCGATGTGGATGTTTGAGGGTGCCGCGATATTTGCAGGTTTGGAGTGTATTGGCGTAGTGTAATGTTTCGGGTGTGTGGCGGCCTGCGGAGGCAAACATGTGGGCCCTTAAGTGTGTGTGTGTGTGTGTGTGTGGTGTGTGTGTGTGTGTGTGTGTGTGTGTGTGTGTGTGTGTGTGCGTGTGTGTGCGCGTGTGCGTGTGTGTGCGCGTGTGTGCGCGTGTGCGTGCGTGTGCGTGTGCGCGTGCTGGAAATATGAGCAGGGTGGCGGCGGCGGGCGCGTGATGGCCTTTGACCAAGTGACCTAGTCTGGCCCGCGGAACCTGAGACATATTCGCTATGTTCCAATACGGCCTATAAACCCCCCGAGGTTCGACATGGGCGCTTAACCCCTGATGCCAGTGCAGTATCGGAGAAGTGCGCTGCTGCTGCTGCTGCTGTCACTTTCACCGTTTGCTGCTGTGTGCCTTGTCTCGAGTGGTTACTTGGTGTTGACAAAGGTCAGGCATGGCCACGCGGTCACACTGCTCCGTCAGGGGCTCACGTGACCAGCAAACATCAGGTATAATATCACGATGCTCGTTGCTAGTCCGTAAGAAAGGAAATGTTAAGTTCATGACTCTGCGTTATCTTGTTGACCATTTGTTATGTAGGAGAGATATATAATGTATGTCAAATGTGTACTCCTTTTGCGGGGAGGGGGGGGGGCTTGCAAGGGGTTCAGTTCTGGCTCTTTGGTCCCGCCTCTCAACTGTCAATCAAATTGTTTCAAGCTTGGGTTGGACATGTATATGAGCGGGATTGGGTGGTTATAAATAGGAGCTGCCTCGTATGGGCCAATAGGCCTTCTGCAGTTGCCGTTGTTCTTATGTTCTTAACTGATGTGCAGGTTCCTGAGGCTACTGGGCTCTTTATCATATCTACACTTGAGATATGACGAGATATGGGGTGTTTGTGTGTTCGTAGTTTTCATCCGCTACCATGTCAGGTGTTCTATTGACATTTGACAGTGAACCCAGAGTTGAGAGTAGTGCTGTCTGAAACTTGAATACAATTTGAAACTTGAAGAGGGTCATTTAAGCTCAGCATTTTGGGTCACACCTGTTGGTCTCAACAATGTCCAGGTGCAACACCCTGGGGAGCCACTGACCCCGGACCGGTCACACCTGTTGGTCTTAACAATGTCCAGGTGCAACACCCTGGGGAGCCACTGACCCCGGACCGGTCACACCTGTTGGTCTCAACAATGTCCAGGTGCAACACCCTGGGGAGCCACTGACCCCGGACCGGTCACACCTGTTGGTCTTAACAATGTCCAGGTGCAACACCCTGGGGAGCCACTGACCCCGGACCGGTCACACCTGTTGGTCTTAACAATGTCCAGGTGCAACACCCTGGGGAGCCACTGACCCCGGACCGGTCACACCTGTTGGTCTTAACAATGTCCAGGTGCAACACCCTGGGGAGCCACTGACCCCGGACTCGTCCTATTTTAACTTAACCATAATTAGATAAAGTTCGTTACACACAAATCACAATAGCGTGATGCATCAATGAACAAATCCACAGGGGCCGTGACGAGGGTTCGAACCTACGTCCGAGATTATCCCAGACGCTGCCTTAATCAACTGAGCTACGACACGGTAAAAAGAGTTGAAACTAGAAGTTGTACCTAACTTACTTGGATCCTGCAGCCTCTCCGAGACACAAACCAGGATTTTACACAACTCCCCCCTGCACCCGAGCTCTGTCAATAAGCCGTTCTACCTCTTCGCCCTTACTTCATTACACACACAAATCACAATAGCGTGATGCATCAATGAACAAATCCACAAGGGCCGTGACGAACCTACGTCCGAGAGGCAGCATCTGGGATGATCTCGGACGTAGGTTCGAATCCTATCGAACTTACGTCGAATTATTAAAATTCAATTGATTGAATAACGTAATTTTTTTTCGACACCTGTTGATTAAAACAGGATTTCCCGTCCCGGGGAATCTAAACGTTTGAACTAGGAGTGCCCAGCGCCGTCTGCTCGGCGGGAAGGACCTGTGTAAGTGGTGGGGCGACGTACCTGATCACATAGGGTCAGCTTAAAGCCTTACCTGTTTGTTTCACTGAGAGTGTTGGTTAGAAGTTAGAGGCTTAGTGTGGTATTTTTTGTTTTTGTGCGCGCGCGGCTAGCGTCTGCCTACGGCTGTTGATACAAGCTCCCTCTCCGGTTTTAAACATCGCCTCCAGTCTTGCGGGGGTGGAGGGGGGGGAGGAGGGGAGGGGAGAGTGTTGCCGTCTGGACCAGCATCATATATTAGTTTAATTGCCAACTGTATATTTGGTTGTTACGGTGGCGGCGTTCTCTCTTGGTTGGTTGTGCCATCAGTCAGCAGGTGGCAGATAATATTAGCATGGCCGGCGGTGACCGACCGACACTGGCCCGGAGAGTTTACACGGTGTCTGGCCGCCACAGTCTGGGCCCAGTTTACCTCCAAGGTTTACCTCCACTGTCCTCGGCAGTGCCTCACCAGACTAGTCGTTATGGGTGAAGGTGTAACACTAACCAATATATATATACCGGCCATCATAGTGTTTCGTGTCGAGATGTGATGGGTTTGTAATTGTAATGAATTTATGACTTGGATGACCGTTGGTTGGTACCAGATTGGGGGGGGGAGGGGGGGGGGCAGCCGAGACGTAGGCCACTAAATTGAAGTATGTTTACTGAGGTATAAATACACACACACACACACATCACTCTTGTATACGGCTAGGCGGAGGATGGCTTTACCTGGTGAAGAAGAGGAGATGTGTCCTCGGAGAGAGAGATATGGATATGTATGTATGTATGTATGTATGTATGTATGTATGTATGTATGTATGTATGTATGTATGTATGTGTGTCCTCGGAGAGAGGTGTGTGCGTGTCCTCAGGAGTGGGCACAGCTTACCTCCAGGAAGGGGGTTGCGTGTGTGGGGGGGGGGGGAGTTAACTACCAGGAAGTATATCGGTTCATTCACCTGTTTCTGGAGGCTTAGGGCTTGTAATTATCTGGCTATACGACGTGCTTGGCTGTAGGTTTGCCGGTAGAGCAGGTGTTTGGGTGAGAGTTTACCATTGGAACACAGGTGTTTGGGTGAGAGTTTACCATTAGAACTGGTGTTTGGGCGAGGGGTTTACCACTAGAACACAGGTGTTTGGGTGAGTTTACCATTAGATCTGGTGTTTGGGTGAGAGTTTACCATTAGAACAGGTGTTTGGGCGAGAGTTTACCATTAGAACAGGTGTTTGGGTGAGAGTTTGCCGGCAGAACGGGTGTTTGAGCAAGTTTACCATTAGAACACAGGTGCTTGGGGGAAAGTTTACCGTTAGAACAGGTGTTTGGGCGAGCGTTTAAAAACAGGTGTTTGGGTGTGTTTTTTCCTTAGGGAAAATTTAGTAATTAGAATGAGGAAGTCACGTGATCGAGAGTACTCAATCACGTGTCTTTAAGAT
>WNGS01142304.1:1436036-1446952 GCA_020271785.1 Procambarus virginalis
ACTGCACCCTGCGCGACGGGAGATGTCTCCCCGGACCAAATGGTGACCAAATGGTGAAGGAACTAAACCGCAACTGGTCAAATATAGGTAACCGCCCTCTGTAGATTATCTAACTTCCTAGAAAGATGGGATCTAGCTCACAGGGAGTAAGGAAGTAGTAAGGAGAGCAATGCTCTTATCTGGGAGCATGTGGTTGGTGAGAGAATGTACACGGGAGAGGGAGAATGTGAGCCCCTCCGTGGCTGCCAGGACTGGTTGTGGTGGCCCGGGTGATGGCTCTAAACACCTCGGCCTCTCCTCGAGTGTGCTCTAATGAGTCTGTGATCCATTTTACGAGTGACCTTTGTACTCTTGGGAAGATTCCAACCCGTCCTCCTAATAGAACGTCGCAGTTTGACGTATACTTAAGGTCACATATTGTCGTACTAGAGAATGGTAGCGGCTCGCGAATTGGACATATCGTCATGTTTTCTATAGAGTCGTCTGGTAGGTTAGCACATGGACACTTTAGTACGACAATTTCTTGATGTTGGAAACCTTAAGCTGAATGATAATTGGCGATAAAGCAAGGTATGGAGGAGTAGGCTTATTATTTGTATTGAGACGCTTATTTTTATAGCAACCGGGTTAACCTAAATATGTATGCCCTCTTAAAAAAATAAAAAAAAACGAATGTTTAATAAGACATTCCCGTAGCGTAAACTAAGCTTTTGAAGTTGGTTTCATTTAAGTTTTGCCCCAAGGGGGCGAGTTTATTGGGCAGCGCCACTCATCCTGTGAGTAGACACACCGCCATAGTGACAGTATTGGGCAGCGCCAATCATCCTGTGAGTGGAAACACCGCCATAGTGACAGTATTGGTCAGCGCCACTCATCCTGTGAGTGGACACACCGCCATAGTGACAGTATTGGGCAGCGTCACTCATCCTGTGAGTGGACACACCGCCATAGTGACAGTATTGGGCAGCGCCACTCATCCTGTGAGTGGACACACCGCCATAGTGACAGTATTGGGCAGCGCCACTCATCCTGTGAGTGGACACACCGCCATAGTGACAGTATTGGGCAGCGTCACTCATCCTGTGAGTGGACACACCGCCATAGTGACAGTATTGGGCAGCGCCACTCATCCTGTGAGTGGACACACCGCCATAAAATAGTATCGTAAAACGTTTATATAAAAGCCAACGGGGCTTTATGTTTGCTCGCGTAATTAATGTTTCTTAGCGATGTGGATGTTTGAGGGTGCCGCGATATTTGCAGGTTTGGAGTGTATTGGCGTAGTGTAATGTTTCGGGTGTGGCGGCCTGCGGAGGCAAACATGTGGGCCCTTAAGTGTGTGTGTGTGTGTGTGTGTGTGTGTGTGTGTGTGTGTGTGTGTGTGTGTGTGTGTGTGTGTGTGTGTGTGTGTGTGTGTGTGTGTGTGTACTCACCTAGTTGTGCTTTCGGGGGTTGAGCTCTGGCTCTTTGGTCCCGCCTCTCAACCGTCAATCAACAGGTGTACAGTTTCCTGAGCCTATTGGGCTCTATCATATCTACACTTGAAACTGTATGGAGTCAGCCTCCACCACATCGCTTCCTAATGCATTCCATTTGTCAACCACTCTGACACTAAAAAAGTTCTTTCTAATATCTCTGTGGCTCATTTGGGCACTCAGTTTCCACCTGTGTCCCCTAGTGCGTGTGCCCCTTGTGTTAAACAGCCTGTCTTTATCAACCCTGTCGATTCCAACCCTGTGTGTGTGTGTGTGTGTGTGTGTGTGTGTGTGTGTGTGTGTGTGTGTGCGTGTGCGCGTGTGCGCGTGTGCGCGTGTGCGTGTGTGCGTGTGTGCGCGTGTGCGTGCGCGCGCGCTGGAAATATGAGCAGGGTGGCGGCGGCGGGCGCGTGATGGCCTTTGACCAAGTGACCTAGTGCTGGCCCGCGGAACCTGAGACATATTCGCTCATGTTCCAATACGGCCTATAAACCCCCCGAGGTTCGACATGGGCGCTTAACCCCTGATGCCAGTGCAGTATCGGAGAAGTGCGCTGCTGCTGCTGCTGCAGTCACTTTCACCGTTTGCTGCTGTGTGCCTTGTCTCGAGTGGTTACTTGGTGTTGACAAAGGTCAGGCATGGCCACGCGGTCACACTGCTCCGTCAGGGGCTCACGTGACCAGCAAACATCAGGTGTAATATCACGATGCTCGTTGCTAGTCCGTAAGAAAGGAAATGTTAAGTTCATGACTCTGTGTTATCTTGTTGACCATTTGTTATGTAGGAGAGATATATAATGTATGTCAAATGTGTACTCCTTTTGCGGGGAGGGGGGGGGGCTTGCAAGGGGGTTCAGTTCTGGCTCTTTGGTCCCGCCTCTCAACTGTCAATCAAATTGTTTCAAGCTTGGGTTGGACATGTATATGAGCGGGATTGGGTGGTTATAAATAGGAGCTGCCTCGTATGGGCCAATAGGCCTTCTGCAGTTGCCTTTGTTCTTATGTTCTTAACTCATGTGCAGGTTCCTGAGGCTACTGGGCTCTTTATCATATCTACACTTGAGATATGACGAGATATGGGGTGTTTGTGTGTTCGTAGTTTTCATCCGCTACCATGTCAGGTGTTCTATTGACATTTGACAGTGAACCCAGAGTTGAGAGTAGTGCTGTCTGAAACTTGAATACAATTTGAAACTTGAAGAGGGTCATTTAAGCTCAGCATTTTCGGTCACACCTGTTGGTCTCAACAATGTCCAGGTGCAACACCCTGGGGAGCCACTGACCCCGGACCGGTCACACCTGTTGGTCTTAACAATGTCCAGGTGCAACACCCTGGGGAGCCACTGACCCCGGACCGGTCACACCTGTTGGTCTTAACAATGTCCAGGTGCAACACCCTGGGGAGCCACTGACCCCGGACCGGTCACACCTGTTGGTCTTAACAATGTCCAGGTGCAACTGTTCGACTGGTGTGGGGAGGGGAAGCACACGTGAGCACGAGCTCTGTGAAAAACACTATATATCTCGGGATATTTCAGTGATACAGGAACTAAACACAGTCAGATAACTCATAAAGTGCATCTCAACTTATTAAACAATATACCATAGTGATTGACATCCGACTTTTGTGCTTTAAGGAAATAACAAGTGAATTTCGTGTGGAGTCCACCTCGTGGTGCCAGAACCCAGCCCTTAGGCCCACATCCTGTGTGGCCGCCGTGTGTGTGTGTGCTTATTAGCAAATTGGTTTCCAACAAGTGTAATAGGGGAATGTGGATCGAGAAATTAGTAATAGAGAAAGTGAATACTATTGCAAGTCGGGAATAAAGCAGAAAATCCCTTATTGTAATACAAGCGAATTAATATATCAGTGTTATAACCCAAGTAACTGGCAACTGAGGGCCTCCAGCCGCGGCCTGGGACAACAAGTGTCAACGGTACAGCCTCTGGGACCCTCCCTCACCCTCGACCGTGTGATAAGTACTGACCATACTGTAGAACAAATAACATATATACTTTACAAACATACGGTATACATATAATATTATAAATATATAGATATATACAACAAAACAAGGCAAAATGGGAGTAAATAAACAAATTTGTGGCCACTGTAACATCTCCTTCAAGTCGAAGGCGACGGGAATTGAATGTTATATCTGTAAGAATAGATTTCATTCGGCTTGTACAGGAGTGAGTAACACTGCGGCACTGAGAGCTGGCCACTTGCTCTGGGTGTGTAAACATGACCTGCCAGCTTGGAATATCCTAAAAAACCTTCTAGATAACATGACGCATGAACGGAAAACATCGTTCATTGGAAGCCTACCAGCCATCCAGAAGGAGTGGGAAAGGAACAACAATTGTAATATACCAGGGGCGGAGGCTATAGTCAGGGATGAAACTGAGGCTGAAACTCAGGAAGTTGTAAACTCTGACTCAGTAGGCCCGGATGTGGATGACAGTAAACTAGAAAGTGTAACAGACAGCACTGACAGCTCGGTAGGTACAGACACTACAACGGTTCCCGATAGAGAGAGTCAGAACAGAAGGACAGACTTATGCAAATTTTATGCAAAGGGCATATGCAGACATAGATATGCTGGTAATAAGAAAGGATTAGAATGCAGTTATCAACATCCCAAAAAATGTTTAAATATGCTTAGGAAAGGTGAGTGTCGATTTGGATCAATATGTAGGTTTTTCCATCCTGAGATGTGCCAAACCTCACTGGAGGACAGAAAATGCTATGACCTCAGCTGCCCATACTTTCACGTGAAAGGCACGGAACGCTACATAAAGAGTGGCAAGCAGGATAATGAATTTGGAGGAAATTCGATAAATTTTTTATACCAGACCGAAAGAGAATTCAAAAGGAGGAGCATGGAGAATGTATGGAACTGGATGCCAGACCCACTTGCATACCAGAATTACAGATACAACTACACACCGAAAGGGAACCACAACTACAACAGGCAACTGCCCTACAACAATCAGCACTGGTCAGAACAAACTCAATATGTCCACGCATAATGGGCTTGCCAAAAAGTCTCCCAGTCAAACTATCACTAATAGAGTAACCTCATTCATCTTTGCCAACATACAAGGACTGAAAACAAGAACAAACAATAAAGTACAGTTCATAAATGGCCTCCTCACGGAGTCAAATGCAGTATTTGGAGCTTTCACAGAAACCCATGCAGGGGAATTCTTGGACAGTGAGATCTGGATTCCAGGATATAACCTATACAGGTGTGATAGGAAAATTAGGTCACATGGAGGAGTGGGTCTGTATATTAGGGAAGACCTTGTGTGCTCGGAGCTCCTAAACGTTACAAATGAGGTGGTAGAGGTACTGGGATTAAAAATAGAGAAAATAAATTTAGTGATTATTCTAATATACAAACCGCCAGATGCAACGGCTGAGGAATTCACAGAACAGATAAACAAAATAGAGAATAGCCTTGATAATTTGGAGAACCCAATACCTGATATTATCTTCTTAGGTGACTTCAACTTGCCTAGTCTCAGGTGGAGAATAGCAAACAATAATATTATACCAGGGAATCTATCAGGACCTAACCAACCACAGATTAGAGAACTACTTAGATTCTGTGACAAATTTTCACTCACTCAGCAGATATCGGAGCCAACGAGAAATAAAAATATTCTAGATCTGGTCTTTACGAACAATGAAGACATTATCAGAGACATTACGATATCAGATACCACATATTCAGATCACAAGCTCATTGAAGTGCAAACTACCATCAATACTCAGAATAGACCTAAAACGTTGATAAAGCGAGAGGGGCTATTCAGTAAATTCAATTTTAATAATAAAAGGATAGACTGGGAGATAATAAACAGGGAACTTAAAAACATTCCATGGGAAACTGTTTTAAGTAATAAAAGTCCTACAGAAGGAATAGAAAAACTGACTTCGGAAGCGTATCAAGTCTGTCTGAAACATGTTCCTTTGAGGAAAGCCAGAAAGAGATCCAACGTAGAAAGAGAACGCAGAAGACACTATAAACGCAGGAAAAGAATAACGGAACTGCTTATGCAGACACGAATTTCCCGTCAAAGAAGGAATAATTTAAATAGGGAGATTGAAGAAATCGAGCGGAAATTGAAACACTCATATGAAACTGAAGAAAGGCAGTTAGAACAGAAAGCAATTCAGGAAATAAAGAAAAATCCAAAATACTTCTTCACATATGCGAAATCAAAAGCAAAAACTACTGCCAGTATTGGACCTATTCGTACAAGTGAAGGTTCATACACGGAGGATGACAAAGAAATTAGTGAAATCCTAAAAAAGCAGTATGAGGACATGTTTAGCACTCCAATAAACAACATGAAAGTAGAAGATCCAGACAATTTCTTTATGCGGGATATCCAAACCCCTGTAAATATAACTGATATCAACACGAGCGCACTAAATTTTGAAAGAGAAATTGAAAACATGCCCATGCACTCGGCCCCAGGTCCAGACTCATGGAATTCAATATTTATAAAGAAATGCAAAGTGCCGGTAGCACAGGCACTCAGTATAGTGTGGAGGAAGAGCTTGGACACGGGGGAGATACCAGATGCACTTAAAGTAGCAGACATAGCCCCTCTACACAAGGGAGGGAGCAAAGCATTGGCAAAGAATTATAGACCAGTTGCACTAACATCGCACATAATAAAAGTATTTGAGAGAGTGATTAGGAGTCAGGTCACCAATTTCATGGAGACCAATGACCTTCACAACCCAGGCCAACATGGATTTCGAGCGGGAAGATCGTGCCTCTCACAGCTACTTGAGCACTACGATAAAGTCACTGAGGCATTAGAAGAAAAACAGAATGCTGATGTGATATACACGGACTTCGCAAAGGCTTTCGATAAATGTGACCATGGCGTGATAGCACACAAAATGAAGTCAATGGGAATAACCGGTAAAGTAGGACGCTGGATACTCAGTTTTCTGTCAAACAGGACTCAGCGAGTAACGGTCAACCATATAAAATCTAGTCCAAGTGCAGTTAAAAGCTCTGTACCTCAGGGTACAGTCCTTGCACCGCTGCTTTTCCTTATTCTCATATCAGATATAGACAAAAATACAAGTCACAGCTTCGTATCATCCTTTGCAGATGACACAAAAATCAGTATGAAAATTACCTCGGCTGAAGACATTGAAAAACTTCAAGCTGATATTAATAAAGTTTTCGACTGGGCATCAGAAAATAACATGATGTTTAACAGTGATAAATTCCAGGTACTCAGGTACGGTAAAAATGAGGACCTTAAACATAATACAGAGTACAAAACACAATCAAATGTGCCCATAGTAGGAAAACAGCATGTAAAGGATTTGGGAATAATGATGTCTGACGACCTAACGTTTAGGGAGCATAACCAAGCAAATATTGCGACAGCCAGAAAAATGATAGGATGGATTACGAGAACTTTCAAATCCAGGGATCCCATCACAATGCTTGTACTCTTCAAGTCACTTGTGCTGTCCCGTCTTGAGTACTGTTCAGTACTCACTTCCCCCTTCAGAGCAGGAGAGATTGCTGAAATAGAGGGAATACAGAGAACATATACAGCACGTATAGACGCGATAAAGCACCTAAATTATTGGGATCGTCTCAAAGCTCTCCAAATGTACTCACTAGAAAGAAGACGAGAGAGATATCAAATAATATACACCTGGAAGATACTGGAGGGCCAGGTCCCAAATCTACACAGTAAAATAACAACGTACTGGAGTGAACGATATGGAAGAAAATGCAGAATAGAACCAGTGAAGAGCAGGGGTGCCATAGGCACAATCAGAGAACACTGTATAAACATCAGAGGTCCGCGGTTGTTCAACGTCCTCCCAGCAAGCATAAGAAATATTGCCGGAACAACCGTGGACATCTTCAAGAGGAAACTAGATTTATTCCTCCAAGGAGTTCCGGACCAGCCGGGCTGTGGTGGGTATGTGGGCCTGCGGGCCGCTCCAAGCAACAGCCTAGTGGACCAAACTCTCACAAGTCAAGCCTGGCCTCGGGCCGGGCTTGGGGAGTAGAAGAACTCCCAGAACCCCATCAACCAGGTATCAACCAGGTATCAACACCCTGGGGAGCACTGACCCCGGACCGGTCACACCTGTTGGTCTTAACAATGTCCAGGTGCAACACCCTGGGGAGCCACTGACCCCGGACCGGTCACACTGTTGGTCTCAACAATGTCCAGGTGCAACACCCTGGGGAGCCACTGACCCCGGACTCGTTCTATTTTAACTTAACCAACATTAGATAAAGTTCGTTACACACAAATCACAATAGCGTGATGCATGAATGAACAAATCCATAGGGGCCGTGACGAGGGTTCGAACCTACGTCCGAGATTATCCCAGACGCTGCCTTAATCAACTGAGCTACGACACGGTAAAAAGAGTTGAAACTAGAAGTTGTACCTAACTTACTTGGATCCTGCAGCCTCTCCGAGACACAAACCAGGATTTTACACAACTCCCCCCTGCACCCGAGCTATGTCAATAAGCCGTTCTACCTCTTCGCCCTTACTTCATTACACACACAAATCACAATAGCGTGACGAATCAATGAACAAATCCACAAGGGCCGTGACGAACCTACGTCCGAGAGGCAGCGTCTGGGATGATCTCGGACGTAGGTTCGAATCCTATCGAACTTACGTCGAATTATTAAAATTCAATTGATTGAATAACGTAATTTTTTTCGACACCTGTTGATTAAAACAGGAATTTCCCGTCCCGGGGAATCTAAACGTTTGAACTAGGAGTGCCGAGCGCCGTCTGCTCGGCGGGAAGGACCTGTGTAAGTGGTGGGGCGACGTACCTGATCACATAGGGTCAGCTTAAAGCCTTACCTGTTTGTTTCACTGAGAGTGTTGGTTAGAAGTTAGAGGCTTAGTGTGGTATTTTTGTTTTTGTGCGCGCGCGGCTAGCGTCTGCCTACGGCTGTTGATACAAGCTCCCTCTCCGGTTTTAATTGCCAACTGTATATTTGGTTGTTACGGTGGCGGCGTTCTCTCTTGGTTGTGCCATCAGTCAGCAGGTGGCAGATAATATTAGCATGGCCGGCGGTGACCGACCGACACTGGCCCGGAGAGTTTACACGGTGTCTGGCCGCCACAGTCTGGGCCCAGTTTACCTCCAAGGTTTACCTCCACTGTCCTCGGCAGTGCCTCACCAGACTAGTCGTTATGGGTGAAGGTGTAACACTAACCAATATATATATACCGGCCATCATAGTGTTTCGTGTCGAGATGTGATGGGTTTGTAATTGTAATGAATTTATGACTTGGATGACCGTTGGTTGGTACCAGATTGGGGAGGGGGGGGGCAGCCGAGACGTAGGCCACCAAATTGAAGTATGTTTACTGAGGTATAAATACACACACACACACACATCACTCTTGTACACGGCTGGGCGGAGGATGGCTTTACCTGGTGAAGAAGAGGTGTGTCCTCGGAGAGAGAGAGAGATATGGATATGTATGTGTGTGTGTGTGTGGTGTGTGTGTGTGTGTGTGTGTGTGTGTCCTCGGAGAGAGGTGTGTGCGTGTCCTCAGGAGTGGCACAGCTTACCTCCAGGAAGGGGGTTGTGTGTGTGTGTGTGGGGGGGGGGGAGTGAACTACCAGGAAGTATACCGGTTCATTTACCTGTTTCTGGAGGCTTAGGGCTTGTAATTATCTGGCTATACGACGTGCTTGGCTGTAGGTTTGCCGGTAGAGCAGGTGTTTGGGTGAGAGTTTACCATTGGAACACAGGTGTTTGGGTGAGAGTTTACCATTAGAACTGGTGTTTGGGCGAGGGGTTTACCACTAGAACACAGGTGTTTGGGTGAGTTTACCATTAGATCTGGTGTTTGGGTGAGAGTTTACCATTAGAACAGGTGTTTGGGTGAGAGTTTACCATTAGAACAGGTGTTTGGGTGAGAGTTTGCCGGCAGAACGGGTGTTTGAGCAAGTTTACCATTAGAACACAGGTGTTTGGGGAAAGTTTACCGTTAGAACAGGTGTTTGGGCGAGCGTTTAAAAACAGGTGTTTGGGTGTGTTTTTTCCTTAGGGAAAATTTAGTAATTAGAATGAGGAAGTCACGTGATCGAGAGTACTCAATCACGTGTCTTTAAGATATTTTAAGGATAAAATATCTGAATCCTTGCAATAAATCTATATTTCGCTTCCAGTAGATAAGTGACAAAGGAGATTAACACGCAAGTAGTGTGTGTTGTGAAGACTAATAATAACAAACAGCAGCTTCCAATGACCCTGTAACATCTCCATGGCTCAAACAATTATGTATTAGCAAAAGGACCTAATCATTAATGTGTAATGATTAACTGTAAATACATAGCTATTTAAATGGTATAATGTGTTACTAGATGACACGTAAGGTGTGCAGGACAGATGTAATAATCTCCGTTAAGGTCTGATAAAGACCTTTTGTGCTCTCTTTAATACTTTTTTTTTTGCGCTACGGCTCACAGGAATGAGTATGAAATGCACAAGGAACTAGGGTTTCCGGCGGCATCAGTCAAAGCCCTGGAGGAAGTTGTCTAAATCCCTTTTCAAACGCATTCACTTTTGTTCGGGCAATATTTGTTGCAAGGTTATTATAAAAGAGCTGTGGAGGTCGGATGCTCATCCGGCGTTTCTTTGATTCTTCCTATAGCACCTATGTTCTCACTTAGTGGGCAGCCGTAGCCTTAAGGCCCGCGCAGGAATATCCCTGAAAACAAGTCTGCACTTCCTGCCATGTCTTTAACCCCCGGTATGTTATTTTGCTTGCTGTGCCTATAAGGAACCTTCTCTTCCAGTATCTCGCAGAAATCAATCCGCTTCTCGTCTCCATTCTAGAGAGTAGCGCAATGACAAAAATCATAGAAGCATTTGCAAAAAAGCAGAATGCAGATGTTGTGTGCACAGTTGTTACATGTGACCACGGAGAGATAGGCCACAAAATGAGAGCAGTAGGAATAACGGAAAAAGTGGGCGATGAATATTGTCAATATTGTCAATATTTAACTGTCAATATTGCAAAGAGTAGCAGTCGACAGGCAAAGTCCAAGCACAGTGAAATTCTCTGTACCCCAGGGCACAGTCCTGGCACCGCTGTGTACCTTAGGCACAGTCCTGGCACCGCTGTGTACCCTAGGGCACAGTCCTGGCACCGCTGTGTACCCCAGGGCACAGTCCTGGCACCGCTGTGTACCCTAGGGCACAGTCCTGGCACCACTGTACCCCAGGGCATAGTCCTGGACACCACTGTACCCAGGGCATAGTCCTGGCACACTGTCACCAGGGAATAGTCCTGGCACACTGTACCCAGGGCCATAGTCCTGGCACCAGCTGTGTACCCCAGGGCACAGTCGTGGCACCGCTGTGTACCCTAGGGCACAGTCCTGGCACCGCTG
>WNGS01142304.1:1447952-1459435 GCA_020271785.1 Procambarus virginalis
ATTTTAAGGATAAAATATCTGAAATCCTTGCAATAAATCAATATTTCGCTTCCAGTAGATAAGTGACAAAGGAGATTAACACGCAAGTAGTGTGTTGTGAAGACTAATAATAACAAACAGCAGCTTCCCAATGACCCTGAAACATCTCCATGGCTCAAACAATTATGTATTAGCAAAAGGACCTAATCATTAATGTGTAATGATTAACTGTAAATACATAGCTATTTAAATGGTATAATGTGTTACTAGATGACACGTAAGGTGTGCAGGACAGATGTAATAATCTCCGTTAAGGTCTGATAAAGACCTTTTGTGCTCTCTTTAATACTTTTTTTTTTGCACTACGGCTCACAGGAATGAGTATGAAATGCACCAGGAACTAGCGGGTTCTCCGGCGGCATCAGTCAAAGCCCTGGAGGAAGTTGTCTTAATCCCTTTTCAAACGCATTCACTTTTGTTCGGGCAATATTTGTTGCAAGGTTATTATTAAAAGAGCTGTGGAGGTCGGATGCTCATCCCGGCGTTCTCTGATTCTTCCTATAGCACCTATGTTGTCCACTTAGTGGGCCAGCCGTAGCCTTAAGGCCCGCGCAGGAATATCCCTGAAAACAAGTTCTGCACTTCCTGCCATGTCTTTCACCCCCGGTATGCTATTTTGCTGTGCCTATATGGAACCTTCTCTTCCAGTATCTCGCAGAAATCAATCCCCTTCTCGTCTCCATTCTAGAGAGTAGCGCAATGACAAAAATCATAGAAGCATTTGCAAGAAAAGCAGAATGCAGATGTTGTGTGCACAGTTGATACATGTGGCCACGGAGCGATAGGCCACAAAATGAGAGCAGTAGGAATAACGGGAAAAGTGGGCGATGAATATTTACTTAACTGTCAATATTGCAAAGAGTAGCAGTCAGACAAGGCAAAGTCCAAGCACAGTGAAGTTCTCTGTACCCCAGGGCACAGTCCCTGGCACCACTGTATACCAGGGCACAGTCCCTGGCACCACTGTATACCAGGGCACAGTCCTGGCACCACTGTACCCCAGGGCACAGTCGTAGCACCACTGTACCCCAGGGCACAGTCCTGGCACCGATGTATCCCAGGGCACAGTCCTGGCACCGATGTACCCTAGGGCACAGTCCTAGCACCACTGTACCCCTGGGCACAGTCCTGACACCGCTGTGTACCCTAGGGCACAGTCGTGGCACCGCTGTACCCCAGGGCACAGTCCTGGCACCACTGCTCTCTCCTCCTTACATGCGATATAGACAAAAATACTAATCACAGCTTCCCGTCATCCTTTGCTGGCGATACAAAATTCAGCACGAAATGTTATTATGGTGAAGACACTGATAACTACGAACAGTGTCTTCTATTGAGCACTATAAAATACCCTGATGGGTGAGTGATAAATTTCAGATACTGAGGTATGGTAAAAATGAAAAGCTTAACGAAATACAAAACACGATCAGATCTACCCATAGAAGGAAAACGTGTAATGGGTCTGGGAATAAAGATGGTAGATGTTGTAACATGAGACCAGGAGGCATGGCAGGATGTGCAGAATACCCTCGTTGAAGAGCAGAGGTGCAACAGGTACTCTGAGAGAGAACTATCAACATCAGAGGCCCGAGACTGTTTAACACGCTTCCACTACACATAAGGGACATAACTGGCCGACCCCTCACAGTGTTCAAGAGAGAACTATCAACATCAGAGGCCCGAGACTGTTCAACACGCTTCCACTACACATAAGGGGCATAACTGGCCGACCCCTCACAGTGTTCAAGAGAGAACTATCAACATCAGAGGCCCGAGACTGTTCAACACGCTTCCACTACACATAAGGGACATAACTGGCCGACCCCTCACAGTGTTCAAGAGAGAACTATCAACATCAGAGGCCCGAGACTGTTCAACAAGCTTCCACTACACATAAGGGACATAACTGGCCGACCCCTCACAGTGTTCAAGAGAGAACTATCAACATCAGAGGCCCGAGACTGTTCAACACGCTTCCACTACACATAAGGGACATAACTGGCCGACCCCTCACAGTGTTCAAGAGAGAACTATCAACATCAGAGGCCCGAGACTGTTCAACACGCTTCCACTACACATAAGGGGCATAACTGGCCGACCCCTCACAGTGTTCAAGAGAGAACTATCAACATCAGAGGCCCGAGACTGTTCAACACGCTTCCACTACACATAAGGGGCATAACTGGCCGACCCCTCACAGTGTTCAAGAGAGAACTATCAACATCAGAGGCCCGAGACTGTTCAACACGCTTCCACTACACATAAGGGACATAACTGGCCGACCCCTCACAGTGTTCAAGAGAGAACTATCAACATCAGAGGCCCGAGACTGTTCAACACGCTTCCACTACACATAAGGGACATAACTGGCCGACCCCTCACAGTGTTCAAGAGAGAACTGGATAAGCACCTCCAAAGGATACCTGATCAACCAGGCTGTGACATACGTCAGGCTGCGAGCAGCCGCGTCCAACAGCCTGGTTGACCAGTCTAGCAACCAGGAAGCCTAAACGAGCACCGGGCCGCTGACGCTTTAAGAGCAGGAGAGAGATTGCTGAAATAGAGGGAATACAGAGAATATATTGGGCCCGCATGGACACCATAAAGCTCCTTAATGTTTGGGACCGTCTCAAAGCTCTGCCGACGATGAGACACACTAACGTGGCTGAAGATAAGAGTAAACCACACACCAGGAGATGAGGAAGGAAGAAATTGTCAAGGGAAAGCGCCAAGCCATTACGACAATGTAGCACTTGGAAGGGGTCAGGATAAAGATTTGGGATGGGACGGAGGGCAAAGGAATGGTGCCCAACCACTTGGACGGTCTGGGGATTGAACGCCGACCTGCATGAAGCGAGACCGTCGCTCTACCGTCCAGCCCAAGTGGTTGGGTCAGGAGATGAGGAGTGGTCGACGTTTCGGTCCGTCCTGGACCATTATCACGTCTTAAAGCTCTGGAAAAGACACGAGAGAGGATCATAATATATACATGGAAGATGCTGGTAGACCCAGGTACATATTGTGCACAGTACAATAACATACTGGAGTGAAAAATATGGCAGGAAATGCAGACTAGAGCCAGGGAATGTAGAGGCGTCATAAGCCCAGAGACTAGAGCCAGGGGAATGTAGAGGCGTCATAAGCCCAGAGACTAGAGCCAGGGGAATGTAGAGGCGTCATAAGCCAGAGACTAGAGCCAGGGGAATGTAGAGGCGTCATAAGCCAGAGACTAGAGCCAGGGGAATGTAGAGGCGTCATAAGCCAGAGACTAGAGCCAGGGGAATGTAGAGGCGTCATAAGCCCAGAGAACAGTATATAAAATAGCCATAGATAGGAGGTCCATGGCTATTCGGTGCCCTCCCAGCAAACATAAGAAATATTGCCAGCACAAAAATGTACGTATTTTAAGATAAAATTAGATGATTTTCTTCAGGAAGTGTCAAACCAACCATGTTGTAGTGGGTATGTGGGCCGGCGGGCCCCCTCCAAGCAACAGCCTGTTGGACCAGGCTCTCAAAAGTAATGCCAGGGCTAGGGCCAGGCCTCCCGGTCCGGCCGGGCGTAGAAGGGCGGCCCAGGCGTAGAAGAGCGGCCAGAACCCACTCCAGGTATATGCCCCGGGTATTGTGCACGTTAAACGTTAGGTCAGCTGACATTATTCCCACTGCTCACTACTGCTGGCGCTCTCCTCCATGGACAGCACTTAGAGGGTACTCAACTAGTTGTGCTTGCGGGGGTTGGGCTCTGGATCTTTGGTCCCGCCTCTCAACTGTCAATCAACTGGTGTACAGATTCCTGAGCCTACTGGGCTCTTATCATATTTACATATGAAAGGGTGTGGAGGCACGCGTGCCCCTACACGTCCAGCTCTTCATTGAGGGTTGTGTGTGTGTGTGTGTGTGTGTGTGTGTGTGTGTGTGTGTGTGTGTGTGTGTGTGTGTGTGTGTGTGTGTGTGTGTGTGTGTACTCACCTAGTTGTACTCACCTAGTTGTGCTTGCGGGGGTTGAGCTCTGGCTCTTTGGTCCCGCCTCTCAACCGTCAATCAACAGGTGTACAGTTTCCTGAGCCTACTGGGCTCTTATCATATTTACATATGAAAGGGTGTGGAGGCACGCGTGCCCCTACACGTCCAGCTCTTCATTGAGGGTTGTGTGTGTGTGTGTGTGTGTGTGTGTGTGTGTGTGTGTGTGTGTACTCACCTAGTTGTACTCACCTAGTTGTGCTTGCGGGGGTTGAGCTCTGGCTCTTTGGTCCCGCCTCTCAACCGTCAATCAACAGGTGTACAGTTTCCTGAGCCTACTGGGCTCTTATCATATTTACATATGAAAGGGTGTGGAGGCACGCGTGCCCCTACACGTCCAGCTCTTCATTGAGGGTTTTGTGTGTGTGTGTGTGTGTGTGTGTGTGTGTGTGTGTGTGTGTGTGTGTGTGGTGTGTTGTCATTTCAGATTAGAATGTTAGGTATAAATAGGCTCAGCATTTGGCGTGTGGGTGGCGGATATACTTGTGTGGGCCAGAATAAACCTGGCTGGGTGTTGTGGGTGGGTGTGACAGCGGCTGGGATAGCTTCTGGGAAGTAAGCAAGCGCCTGTATGTGTGCGCCTGTATTTACTATTTGTGTCTGTGGAATCGAACTATTAGCTCTCTTGGACCTCGCTTCTCTAACCAGTTTCTTTTTTCCTCTATTATACCTACTACATATATTTCTCGAATATGCGCTCGCGCACTCATCCCCAGGAAGCGCCCGTAGCAGCTGTCTAACTCCTAGGTAACTATTTTACTGCTAGGTGAGCAGGGGCATCAGGGTGAAATAAACTCTGCCCATTTGTTTTCCACCTCCGCCAGGGATCGAACCCGCAACCTTAGGACTACGAATCCCGAGCACTGTCCACTCAGCCGTCAGGGCCCACCAACTCACATTTGCTAGTCTGTAATTTGGTGAGTGTGGGAGTGTGGCCTGGGAGGGCGGCTGCTGTTGTGGGCTGGTGACCTTTCAGGTGAAGGCTCGAGCGTTACCTTGAAGCGTGTGTACCACTAATGTAAATACCATGTACGAGTGTGGCAGACACACCCTCGTGTGTTTCAGTAGAACTCCAGGTTGAAAGCCTTACACAATGTCTTGGTTGTATAGTTGTCTTAAGAGCGTGTGGCCTGGGGGAACACCCGGCGCATAGGTTCGAATCCTCATGACGTCTACGGATTATGTCCTTGGTGCCAGGCACGTTAGTGTGATTACTGTGTGTGTGTGTGTGTGTGTGTAATTACATAAGTGTAGTTACAGGATGAGAGCTACGCTCGTGGTGTCCCGTCTTCCCAGCACTCTTTGTCATATAATGCTTTGAAATTACTGACGGTTTTGGCCTCCACCACCTTCTCACTTAACTTGTTCCAACCGTCTACCACTCTGTTTACAAAAGTGAATTTTCGTATATTTCTCCAGCAGCTTTGTTTCGTTAGTTTAAATCTATGACCTCTTGTTCTGGAAGTTCCAGGTCTCAGGAAATCTTCCTTGTGTGTGTGTGTGTGTGTGTGTGTGTGTGTGTGTGTGTGTGTGTGTGTGTGTGTGTGTGTGTGTGTGTGGTGTGGCAGCGGCTGACCCCGCGAGTCTCTGCCTTCATCTTCTGCCTTAAAACTGAACCGTTATTTACTACATAAGGGGTCAGTGGGCTAATTTTGCCTTTGTTCGCCTCGCTCCCTTTACACTCGTCTATTGCCACCTTGTCCTTGGGTAAATGGTATATATAATTTGTCATTTGACTCGCTTCTTTTTTCCTTGCCATCTGATCTGGCACTGACCTACTGGCGGCACCTGCCTTTCTGCCACCGACTAGTAATGTGTGTTTTAGGATGCAGGAGTCTAAAGATAGCTATCAGGAGGAAGCGACAAGCCATTAGGACTATAGTACTTGGAAGGGGGGGGGGACCAGGATAAGAATTTGGGACGGGAGGGGAGGAATGGTGCCCAATTCAATTGAACGATAGGGGATTGAACACCGACCTGCATGAAGCGAGACCGTCGCTCTACCGTCCACACAGTGGTCAGTGAGCGCTGCCAGGGGTGTGGGATGGAGGCTCGGCCTGTACACGCCCCTCACACACTCTTCACCTCCGTGTCTTGATTGATCTTCAAGTCGATCCTGATTTTCACCTTCACTTTGGATCTGATTTCCAACTGGGTATTTCCCCCATCTAGGCATGCGCGATATCCGAACAAGAAAATATACAAAGATCTTTTCCTGGCCGCACAGGACTGCGTGCGTGCGTGCGTGCGAGCGAGAGGCTGAGAGGAGGAGGGGGGGGGTGTTGAAGATGTACCTTCATCATAAACACTGTCTTCATCTCCATGGCTGCCTTCAAGGAGCGCTTGCGAAAAGCCACAGGCGGGATTTTTGTTGACAAAGGTGTCACAGTTGCTACTTCCTGGAGGGATGTCAGTGTGTATGTAGTGGGGGGGGGGGGAGGGGCAGACGGGGGCGGGGGGATGGGGGGTTGGTTCTGTAAGTGTGGACGACACTCCGGTTCGACCTCACACCTTGACTACGACTCGTCGCATGTTTACGCAGCCACTTAAGAAACCTGTACATCTTGCCTGAAGCATGGCAGCTTTGCTTGCATTAGTGGAACAGGTTATTTTTGTTTTAAAACAATCTGATATTGCTTGAGGGCTTATAAAGTGTTGAATGAATGTAAAGAAAGCCGCCATGGTTGAGGAAAGATGTACAGGTTTCGCAGGTGGATGCGTAAAGGATGTGAAGCGCCGATGTCAAGGTTATATAGACCTACAGGTGGCGGGGTGGGGGTGATGGAGAGTAATGATGGCGCGCCCGGCCAGGCCGCCGCCATGCAGTACGCCGTACTCACCTAATTGTACTCACCTAATTGTGCTTGCGGGGGTTGAGCTTTGGCTCTTTGGTCCCGCCTCTCAACTGTCAATCAACAGGTGTACAGATTCCTGAGCCTACTGGGCTCTATCATATCTACATTTGAAACTGTGTATGGAGTCAGCCTCCACCACATCAAGCCTGCCTCCACCGTCTTGCTTCTTTGATGTTAGTCCTGCTGGGGTGTGCCGCTCCAGGTCCAGTGGTGGTGGGGTTGGGTGGTGGTTGCGACGGTGGTGGTGGTGGGGTTGGGTGGTGGTTGCGGGTGGTGATTGTGGTGGTAAGGGCGGTGTTGAGAGCGGCCAGGGGGTCGGGAGGTTCAACTGGCTTCCCACTTGGTCTGTTTTTTTGACAACAGAGATTAAGAACATTTTGGGGGAAGGGCCGGTAATGAATTGTCA
This sequence comes from Procambarus virginalis, assembly GCA_020271785.1. NCBI lineage: Eukaryota > Metazoa > Arthropoda > Malacostraca > Decapoda > Cambaridae > Procambarus > Procambarus virginalis. The sequence goes on from WNGS01142304.1 coordinate 1,455,275, forward strand.
TGATCGGGTAAATGGTTAAGTATTTATAATGAGGATTTTGGAGGCTAAGTTTGTCATGGCACAAGACGGCCGGCCATGTTGGAGGTCACCGCCCAGCCCGTCCTCCTAAGGTTTGCCAACGACAAGAAAACGGTTAATTTAAAGTGTCATCCCCTAACCTACCAGAGGACCCAAAACAGAAAACGGGACAGTACGTCACTTTCACCAGCCGCTGCCATTTTCTAGTACAATAATGTTTGGCCTTATGTAACGCATACGAGCGAAAAGCGACGTTCTTTGTAGGAGGACAGGTTGATCCTGGTCTTCTTGGGACCCACACGAGAACACGGCTCTCGCCTCGTCTGTGCCACACACACCAAGATGGGTTCATGCTGGTGTGTGTTGTGGACGGCTGGCCACGTATGTGGCAGAAAATAGCCCTAAAAGAAACTCTGACAGGCACAAGATTCATTAAGTATTTCTGCAACCACCTACGAACCCAGTACGTCTTTCCCCAGTCTTGGCGGCCATGTTTACATTTATTAAACCGTTTATGAGCTCCAAAGCACCTAGGAGGTTGTTTATATCCTTGCGTTGGGAAGGTTTGAAGCTGTTAAATTGTTCAGTAAATGTAGAAAAGATCGCCATGAGTAAGGAAAAGGTGTACAGATTTCATAAGACGTCCAAAGCTCCACACCACCAAGGATCAAAGTGTATGGCGTCTTCCCTCCCACATCTTTCTCAGTGATTTTCACTGGTATAATCTCATTTTGACCCTTGGACAGTAGCGCAAAAATGAAAATATAAAGACGGAAACCACGTACAAAACGCGGTCAAATCATAGCAGGACGAAAAGGCAATGTAAAAGATTCGGGTGTACTCGTGTCGAAAAAACTTACCTTCAAAGAACACAATAAAGTAGCCGTCACAACTGCAAGAAAAATGACAGGTTGGATAACAAGAACCTCTCACACTAGAGATGCTATACCGATGATGATACTTTTCAAGACGCTAGTGCTCTCTAGGGACTGTCATTGTGCTGCTGCACAATGACGTGCAGAGATCCTTTACTTTATGACACTTCGAACACTTTATGTAGGGCATACGTAAATCTGTGTATCTATGTATTTACGTATGTAGGTTAGCTGAGCATTTTAAAAACGCCGAATCACCTGTGGTTGATTGTTCAATAAATCCCTGAACTATATGTTTAACAGATCTCTAACCCTGTCCATGGAGGACAGACGAAAATGTATATATGCTGGTTAGCATAGTAAATGTGTGGCCACGTCTGTGGTAGAAATAAAATCCACTCAGTAAAACATCTAAACTACTTGGACCGACTAAAGAGCCTAAATCTGTATTCTCTTGAGCGCAGGCGGGAGAGATACATAATAATCTATACATGGAAAATAGTAGTGGGGCTGGTCCCAAACCTGCACACAGAAATAACATCACATGAGACCAGAAGACATGGCAGGATGTGCAGAATACCCCCGTTGAAGAGCAGAGGTGCAACAGGTACTCTGAGAGAGAACTATCAACATCAGAGGCCCGAGACTGTTCAACACGCTTCCACTACACATAAGGGACATAACTGGCCGACCCCTCACAGTGTTCAAGAGAGAACTGGATAAACATCTCCAAAGGATACCTGATCAACCAGGCTGTGATTCATACGTCAGGCTGCGATCAGCCGCGTCCAACAGCCTGGTTGACCAGTCAAGCAACGAGGAAGCCTGGTCGATGACCGGGCCGCGGGGACGCTAAGCCCCGGAACAACTCCAAGGTAACACCCCAGCCCAGCGACACCCCAGCCCAGCCCAGCCCCAGCCCCACCCCACCCAGCTCATCTCCTCCCCGCCCCAACAAGCCCATCTCCTTCCCTTCCTGATCCTCCAGTTTTTACATGGTTGATACCTGGTTGATACCTGGTTGATGGGGTTCTGGGAGTTCTTCTACTCCCCAAGCCCGGCCCGAGGCCAGGCTTGACTTGTGAGAGTTTGGTCCACTAGGCTGTTGCTTGGAGCGGCCCGCAGGCCCACATACCCACCACAGCCCGGCTACATCATGCCACATCATGGCATGATGTAGTGTGTTTTAACGGTAAGAAAGCCGTGATTCGCGCACATTTCGCGTCCAGCCAGAAGTGTGGTGTTAGCCTGCGTGTACGGAGTGTGTGAACCGTCTGGCTGACGGTCGGGCTCGCCGGTGTGTGGAGGCCATTGGTTCCGGTATAGTTTTAATACCGTGATCATATGCTATGCTACCTTTTTAAAAATTTAAAGTAGGGGGCATTACTTCGGTTTTGGAAAAGTTGTTCAATGTCAACCAATATTTTTTCACTAGCTGTATATGAAAAGCGCTGCAATTGTTCCAAGTTTCAGTACTGCAGCTTAAATAGAAAGGGAGGAATATTTTTTTTTTTGTTTTTTTTCAACGAATTTTACACATTTTCAAGTTTATATAAAACAACACACCTTTCAGATATAATCATTCTGTGACACTTTTCTGACACATTAGCATATAATAAAGGTTCGTGAGTTATGGAGTTTCCAAAACATCTTTAGTTTTCCTAATACAAATAGTCAATGTTCCCCCCCAAAAAAAAAATTATGCAAATATATCATGTTTATTGCTATTATAAAATCAATAAATGAACTTAGGAAAAAACGATAACTTGGGGGTTTAGAAACATACACTTTACATATAAGGTGTAAGTTTCATGTAAATTGAATAAAGAATGTAAAAGTTATTTGAACGTTTATGTTAATTGAAAAACAACAAGCAAATAATGAACTCTAAGGTTCTAAAATCTGTGGCTGAGGTTGACATCAACCAATTTTCTCCAAAATTGGCACCCTTACAGATAGGCTTATGTGCAGTCAGGTGTATAAGTTTCATGCAAATCGTCCGATAAAAAAAGAAAAAAAATGAGTAACAGAAATTTTATTTGTTTTGACTAAAAAAATTTCTAATAAAACTAATTATAATATTTTTTTTAATGTATGCTATTGTGATAACAAAGAGTCATAGATATGATTTCAGTTGACACTTGTGTTTGATAATCGTTTTTGACCATTTTGGAATAATTTTGACACCAACTTCAATATTTTTTTTCTCCCTATTTATGCTACGATGCTGAGACTTGGGCCAGATGAAACTCTTTTCATGTACAACTTGTCAAAAAAGTTTGATTGAAATCGAACCAGTTTTTATTTATTGCATATTTTGGGCAAATTGGGAAGTAATGCCCTTGAAAAACCACCGTGAATCCCTGATGTTTATACAGTGTTCTCTGATTATGCCTATGGCACCTCCATTCTTCACTGGTTCTATTCTGCATGTCCTTCCATATCGTTCACTCCAGTAAACGGTCAGCAAGTGCTAGCTTTGGTTCTCTGTCTGTCTGGTAGACGTTACACAGAGCTTAGTTTAGTTTAGTTCATTTATTATGCACCCCATACCCATCCCGTGGGTGGTAGTGGAAGGGTTACAGAGGCACATAATGGGCTCAGGGACTGAACCCCACAATTCATTTAGCTAAGCAAGTTACAATCTTGATGAGCTAGTTACAAAATTACACAGAGCTTGTATTGGTTTCGTCAACTGACCAGACAGTTGGCAACAGTCTCTAAGCCTGGAGGCCCCCCTCTCACTCTCCAGTTCTAATCTGCCCCTTCATCTCCGTTCCTGATTTATCTTTCTCTAACCAGTGGTGATTGGCCCTCTCACTTTTGATCTGATTTACCATTTTCGCATTGGTTTCGATTTCTTCTTTCTTGGCATGCGTGACATCTGAAGTAGAACTGAACTACAAAGTTCCTTTCCTGCCCGCTAGGAGTCAACTAATGTAAACAATGGGTGGGGGGGGGGGGCTGCCTTGAAGCACTCAAGTTGTACGTTATGGGATGATGATGATGATGAGATGGAGGTTATCTTCAGGTTATCTTCAGATGATTTCGGGCTTTAGTGTCCCCGCGGCCCGGTCCTCGACCAGGCCTCCACCCCCAGGAAGCAGCCCGTGACAGCTGACTAACACCCAGGTACCTATTTTACTGCTAGGTAACAGGGGCATAGGGTGAAAGAAACTCTGCCCATTGTTTCTCGCCGGCGCCTGGGATCGAACCCAGTACCACAGGATCACTAGTCCAGCGTGCTGTCCGCTCGGCCGACCAGCTC
>WNGS01142304.1:1460435-1475258 GCA_020271785.1 Procambarus virginalis
GTTTATCCAGTTCTCTCTTGAACACTGTGAGGGTGCGTCAGTTGTGTTCCTTATGTGTAGTGGAAGCGTGTTGAACAGTCTCGGGCCTCTGATGTGATAGTTCTCTTCAGAGTACCTGTTGCACCTATGCTCTTCACGGGGGTATTCTGCACATCCTGCCATGCTCCTGGTCTCAGTGATGTTATTTCTGTGTGCAGGTTTGGGACCCCGCCCCAGCTATATTTCCATGTATAGATTATTATTATCTCTCCCGCCTGCGCTCAAGAGAATACAGATTAGGCTCTTTAGTCGGTCCAAGTAGTTTAGATGTTTTACTGAGTGGATTTTATTTCTACCACAGACGGGCCACACATTTACTATGCTAACCAGCATATATACATTTTCGTCTGTCCTCCATGGACAGGGTTAGAGATCTGTAAACATATAGTTCAGGGATTTATTGAACAATCAACCACAGGTGATTCGGCGTTTTTAAAATGCTAAGCTAACCTACATACGTAAATACATAGATACACAGATTTACGTATGCCCTACATAAAGTGTTCGAAGTGTCATAAAGTAAAGGATCTCTGCACGTCATTGTGCAGCAGCACAATGACAGTCCCTAGAGAGCACTAGCGTCTTGAAAAGTATCATCATCGGTATAGCATCTCTAGTGTGAGAGGTTCTTGTTATCCAACCTGTCATTTTTCTTGCAGTTGTGACGGCTACTTTATTGTGTTCTTTGAAGGTAAGTTTTTCGACACGAGTACACCCGAATCTTTTACATTGCCTTTTCGTCCTGCTATGATTTGACCGCGTTTTGTACGTGGTTTCGTTTTTATATTTTCATTTTTGCGCTACTGTCCAAGGGTCAAAATGAGATTATACCAGTGAAAATCACTGAGAAAGATGTGGGAGGGAAGACGCCATACACTTTGATCCTTGGTGGTGTGGAGCTTTGGACGTCTTATGAAATCTGTACACCTTTTCCTTAATCATGGCGATCTTTTCTACATTTACTGAACAATTTAACAGCTTCAAACCTTCCCAACGCAAGGATATAAACAACAGCCTAGGTGCTTGGAGCTCATAAACCGTTTAATAAATGTAAACATGGCCGCCAAGACTGGGTACTGGGTTCGTAGGTGGTTGCAGAAATACTTAATGAATCTTGTGCCTGTCAGAGTTTCTTTTAGGGCTATTTTCTGCCACATACGTGGCCAGCCGTCCAACAACACACACCAGCATGAACCCATCTTGGTGTGTGTGGCACAGACGAGGCGAGAGCCGTGTTCTCGTGTGGGGTCCCAAGAAGACCAGGATCAACCTGTCCTCCTACAAAGAACGTCGCTTTTCGCTCGTATGCGTTACATAAGGCCAAACATTGTTGTACTAGAAAATGGCAGCGGCTGGTGAAAGTGACGTACTGTCCCGTTTTGGTTTTGGGTCCTCTGGTAGGTTAGGGGATGACACTTTAAATTAACCGTTTTCTTGTCGTTGGCAAACCTTAGGAGGACGGGCTGGACAGTGACCAACATGGCCGGCCGTCTTGTGCCATGACAAACTTAGCCTCCAAAATCCTCATTATAAATACTTAACCATTTACCCGATCATGACAATTCATTACTGGCCCTTCCCCCAAAATGTTCTTAATCTCTGTTGTCAAAAAAACAGACCAAGTGGGAAGCCAGTTGAACCTCCCGACCCCCTGGCCGCTCTCAACACCGCCCTTACCACCACAATCACCACCCGCAACCACCACCCAACCCCACCACCACCACCGTCGCAACCACCACCCAACCCCACCACCACTGGACCTGGAGCGGCACACCCCAGCAGGGACTAACATCAAAGAAGCAAGACGGTGGAGGCAGGCTTGATGTGGTGGAGGCTGACTCCATACACAGTTTCAAATGTAGATATGATAGAGCCCAGTAGGCTCAGGAATCTGTACACCTGTTGATTGACAGTTGAGAGGCGGGACCAAAGAGCCAAAGCTCAACCCCCGCAAGCACAATTAGGTGAGTACAATTAGGTGAGTACGGCGTACTGCATGGCGGCGGCCTGGCCGGGCGCGCCATCATTACTCTCCATCACCCCCACCCCGCCACCTGTAGGTCTATATAACCTTGACATCGGCGCTTCACATCCTTTACGCATCCACCTGCGAAACCTGTACATCTTTCCTCAACCATGGCGGCTTTCTTTACATTCATTCAACACTTTATAAGCCCTCAAGCAATATCAGATTGTTTTAAAACAAAAATAACCTGTTCCACTAATGCAAGCAAAGCTGCCATGCTTCAGGCAAGATGTACAGGTTTCTTAAGTGGCTGCGTAAACATGCGACGAGTCGTAGTCAAGGTGTGAGGTCGAACCGGAGTGTCGTCCACACTTACAGAACCAACCCCCATCCCCCGCCCCCGTCTGCCCCCCCCCCCCCCCCACTACATACACACTGACATCCCTCCAGGAAGTAGCAACTGTGACACCTTTGTCAACAAAAATCCCGCCTGTGGCTTTTCGCAAGCGCTCCTTGAAGGCAGCCATGGAGATGAAGACAGTGTTTATGATGAAGGTACATCTTCAACACCCCCCCCCTCCTCCTCTCAGCCTCTCGCTCGCACGCACGCACGCACGCAGTCCTGTGCGGCCAGGAAAAGATCTTTGTATATTTTCTTGTTCGGATATCGCGCATGCCTAGATGGGGGGAAATACCCAGTTGGAAATCAGATCCAAAGTGAAGGTGAAAATCAGGATCGACTTGAAGATCAATCAAGACACGGAGGTGAGGGGGGAAATGAAGAGGTGAAGAGTGTGTGAGGGGCGTGTACAGGCCGAGCCTCCAGCCCTCACCCCTGGCAGCGCTCACTGACCACTGTGTGGACGGTAGAGCGACGGTCTCGCTTCATGCAGGTCGGTGTTCAATCCCCTATCGTTCAAGTGAATTGGGCACCATTCCTCCCCGTCCCAAATTCTTATCCTGGTCCCCCCCCCCTTCCAAGTACTATAGTCCTAATGGCTTGTCGCTTCCTCCTGATAGCTATCTTTAGACTCCTGCATCCTAAACACACATTACGAGTCGGTGGCAGAAAGGCAGGTGCCGCCAGTAGGTCAGTGCCAGATCAGATGGCAAGGAAAAAAGAAGCGAGTCAAATGACAAATTATATATACCATTTACCCAAGGACAAGGTGGCAATAGACGAGTGTAAAGGGAGCGAGGCGAACAAAGGCAAAATTAGCCACTGACCCCTTATGTAGTAAATAACGGTTAAGTTTTAAGGCAGAAGATGAAGGCAGAGACTCGCGGGGTCAGCCGCTGCCCCCCCCCCCACACACACACACACACACACACAGGGAAGATTTCCTGAGACCTGGAACTTCCAGAACAAGAGGTCATAGATTTAAACTAACGAAACAAAGCTGCTGGAGAAATATACGAAATTCACTTTTGTAAACAGAGTGGTAGACGGTTGGAACAAGTTAAGTGAGAAGGTGGTGGAGGCCAAAACCGTCAGTAATTTCAAAGCATTATATGACAAAGAGTGCTGGGAAGACGGGACACCACGAGCGTAGCTCTCATCTGTAACTACACTTAGGTAATTACACACACACAACAGTAATCACACTAACGTGCCTGGCACCAAGGACATAATCCGTAGACGTCATGAGGATTCGAACCTATGCGCCGGGTGTTCCCCAGGCCACACGCTCTTAAGACAACTATACAGCCAAGACATTCTGTAACGCTTTCAACCTGGAGTTCTACTGAAACACGAGGGTGTGTCTGCCACACTCATACATGGTATTTACATTAGTGGTACACACGCTTCAGGTAACGCTCGAGCCTTCACCTGAAAGGTCACCAGCCACAAACAGCAGCCGCCCTCCCAGGCCACACTCCCCACTCACCAAATTACAGACTAGCAAATGTGAGTTGGTGGGCCCTGACGGCTGAGTGGACAGTGCTCGGGATTCGTAGTCCTAAGGTTGCGGGTTCGATCCCTGGCGGAGGTGGAAACAAATGGGCAGAGTTTATTTCACCCTGATGCCCCTGCTCACCTAGCAGTAAATAGTTACCTAGGAGTTAGACAGCTGCTACGGGCTGCTTCCTGGGGATGAGTGCGCGAGCGCATATTCGAGAAATATATGTAGTAGATATAATAGAGGAAAAAAGAAACTGGTTAGAGAAGCGAGGTCCAAGAGAGCTAATAGTTCGATTCCACAGACACAAATAGTAAATACAGGCGCACACATACAGGCGCTTGCTTACTTCCCAGAAGCTATCCCAGCCGCTGTCACACCCACCCACAACACCCAGCCAGGTTTATTCTGGCCCACACAAGTATATCCGCCACCCACACGCCAAATGCTGAGCCTATTTATACCTAACATTCTAATCTGAAATGACAACACACACACACACACACACACACACACACACACACACACACACACACACACACACACACACACCTCAATGAAGAGCTGGACGTGTAGGGGCACGCGTGCCTCCACACCCTTTCATATGTAAATATGATAAAGAGCCCAGTAGGCTCAGGAATCTGTACACCAGTTGATTGACAGTTGAGAGGCGGGACCAAAGAGCCAGAGCCCAACCCCCGCAAGCACAACTAGTTGAGTACCCTCTAAGTGCTGTCCATGGAGGAGAGCGCCAGCAGTAGTGAGCAGTGTCCAGATGACCACACATCACATAGATGGAAAACGATGTGTGAAGGCCCTGGGAATAATGTCAGCTGACCTGGTTGATACCTGGTTGATACCTGGTTGATGGGGTTCTGGGAGTTCTTCTACTCCCCAAGCCCGGCCCGAGGCCAGGCTCGACTTGTGAGAGTTTGGTCCACCAGGCTGTTGCTTGGAGCGGCCCGCAGAGCCACATACCTACCACAGCCCGGCTGATCCGGAACTTCTCTTAGGAAACAGTCCAGTTTTCTCTTGAAGATGTCCACGGTTGTTCCGGCAATATTTCTTATAGTCGCTGGGAGGACGTTGAACAACCGCGGACCTCTGATGTTTATACAAAGCACGTTAAACCTAACGTTTAACGTGCACAATACCCGGGGCATATACCTGGAGTGGGTTCTGGCCGCTCTTCTATGCCTGGGCCGCCCTTCTACGCCCGGCCGGACCGGGAGGCCTGGCCCTAGCCCTGGCATTACTTGTGAGAGCCTGGTCCAACAGGCTGTTGCTTGGAGGGGCCCGCCGGCCCACATACCCACTACAACATGGTTGGTTTGACACTTCCTACACTTTGATATCTAATTTTATCTTAAATACGTACATTTTTATACCGGAAATATTTCTTATGTTTGCTGGGAGGGCACCGAATAGCCGTGGACCACCTATCTATGACTATTTTATACAGTGNCCTATTTCAGAAATCTCTCCTGCTCTGAAGGGGGACACGAGTACTGAGCAGTACTCAAGACGGATCAGCTCAAGTAACGAATAGCATAAGCACTATAGTGACATCCCTGGAGTTGAAGATTTTCATCATCCACTCTACCATTTCCCAAACTGAGGCTAAATTTGCTCCATTATGTTCACAAAAACATCGAGTTATCAAACATCACTATTACCAAATCTGCTACGTGTTGCTTTCCTTCTTCGAGCAGATCTAATTGTGTCATGTACCCTGCATTTCGTCTGTTACTCATTTTTACCATACACAAGTACCTGGCATTTATATTTGTTAAAACATTATGTTGTTTTCAGTAGCCCAATCGAGCGAATACTGGCGAGACCATCCTGGTCCAGCGCGGAGGAAAGTAGACAGCAATCTTCGTTAAGATATAAACAAGCAAGAGAACTGGTGTAAAGACTCACACGAACGACAGTTGAGTAACTGTCACAGTTACTCAACCAATACGACAAACTCACACAGAGGCCTTAGAAGAAAAGCAAAATGCAGATGTTGTATACACAGACTTTGCACATTCGACAAATGTGACCACGGAGTGATAGCCCAAAAAAATGAGATCAATAGGAATAACGGGTAAAGTTGGGCGGTGGATTTTCAACTTTGTCAAGAAGAATGCAGAGAGTGACGGTCAATCAAATAAGATCAAGCCCAAGTGCAGTATACCTGGAGTATACCTGAAGACGGTTTTGAGCATTCGTCTACTCCCCGAGCCCGGCCTGAGGCCAGGCTCGACTTGTGATAACTTGATCCAACAGGCTGTTGCTTGGAGCGACGCGCACGGCCCACATATCCCCTACACTACATCTGCGGCAATACTCAGGACTGGACAGCACCAGTTATATAAATAGCATTAGCATTGCTGTGGGGTCTCTGGATTTGAACGTTCTCATAATCCATCTTAACATTTTCCTGGCCGCTTCTATATTTGCTCTGTTATGTTCACTAAATGTCAGGTCGCCAGACATCATAATTACAAGATTTTTTACATGTTGCTTTCCTTCTATGATTGTGTCTGTGTCCTGTACCCTGTGTTTCGTTTAACTTCCTCGTTTCCACCATACCTCAGTACCTGGAACTTGTCACCGTTAAACATCATGTTATTTTCAGTTGCCCAATCGAAGACCTTATTAATATCTGCCTGCAGTTTTTTCAGTGGCTTCTACAGATGAAATTTTCAGTGTCCTCTAATTGTGCCTATGGCACCTCTACTCTTCACTGGCTCTATTCTGCATTCTCTTCCAAATCGATCGTTTCAGTATGTTATTCTAGTGTGCAAATTTGGGACCTGGTCCTTCAGTATCTTCCGTGTATATATGATACCCGTCTCGTCTCCTTTCTAAAAGTACATATTGAGAGCTTTGAAACGATCCCAATAGTTCAGGTGCCTTATCGTGGCAATGTTTGCCGTATATGTTCTCTGTATTCCCCTCTATTTCACAAATCTCTCCTGCTCTGAAGGGGGAAGCAGATTGGTTAGATTGGTTACTGATTATTGTATCATCTGCAAGGCATGGCACAAAGCTCTGACTAGTGCTTTTGTCTATTAATAGAAAAAAATATTAATATTAATTTTGACCAGTCACAGCTTCGTGTCATCCTTTACAGATGATAAAACAATCAGCATAAAACAATCAGCAATGTGTAAAACACATTGAAAAACTGTAGGCAGATATTAATAAGGTCTTCGATTGGGCAACTGAAAATAATATGATGTGGTTGATGTTGTGGGCCTGCGGGCCGCTCCAAGCAACAGCCTGTTGGACCAAGTTATCACAAGTCAAGCCAGGCCTCAGGCCGGGGCTCTAGGAGTAGAAGAACTCCCAGAACCCTCTCCAGGTCTGCCCACCACACGCTCATCCCAGCCAAGCCACTCACTCACCCGATATAAGCAATAGCCGGTACAAGCAAGAGGCGGTAAAGCCAACTAGCCTTCAGTACAAGTCACAGCCGAACCAGTCACCCGATACAGGCCACTCGCTAAGCCAGTCTGCCAGCGAACCACCTCGCCGACACCTGCTGCACTGGCTGATTAGGGGCGTGGGGGCGCGGGCAGGTGTAGGGGGCGCGGGCAGGTGTAGGGGGCGCGGGCAGGCGTAGGGGGCGCGGGCAGGCGGGCATGGTGTGGACTAGAGGAGAGAGAGTGAGCTTACCTTTGCCTCCTGGGGGGCGGCCCCTCCCCGCTACACACCACCTTCCGCTTCCCGGCCATACACGCCTTTATTCCTACGCTGTTCGATACAAACAGAAAACGAAATAAACTAATATGAATATAAAATAAGAGTAATAATAAACATAAAATAATAAAGAAGTTTTAGATTAAATCTTAAAATGAGAGAATATAAACACACGAATCCAAACCTACAAGCAACATCACCAGAGTGTAAATATGACATGACGGAGGGTTGGAAATAGCCTAAGCTACTCTATCCTGTTGAGATATATTTTATAGTCTCAATAAACGTACTTCAATCTGACATAACGGGTTTAATGTCCCCGTAAATGGGGAAGAAATGGTTGCCCTGACATCACCTCCGTCAAGGCTGCCGCCACCTCGCGTCCCCAACCAACGTCATGGATGATAATGAACAAATCCACAAGTTTGAAAACAAATCCAAATAATGAACATCCCGTGCGAAGGCTCGAACCCTCGTCATTGCTCTTGTGGATTTGTTCATTTGATATTTCAGGTTATTGTGATTTCTGTGTTTCACAGATAGTTTATTATCTACCACTTCAGCCCAAGTGAAAACCTCTACGGTGTTTGCCTGCAGTATACCTGGAGAGGGTTTCGAGAGATGCACTCCCAGAGCCTGGCCCCAAGAGCTTGGTGAAGCAGGCTGTTGCTAGGAGCGTCAACATGTGTACTTAAGACCACTTACATGATTACCAATACTGGTTGGCAGGTCACCTGTGCTTCAACACTACGCCTGACAATTCCACGTATGTAAGACCAATTCTTGAGTATGCGACGCCAGCATAGAGTTCGTACCTTGTCAGGCATAAGACGAAACTGGAAAAGGTTCAGAGGTATGCCACTAGACTAGTCCCAGAACTAAGAGTCATGAGTTATGATGAAAGGCTGAGGGAATTGCACCTCACGTCGCTAGGAGACAGAAGAGTTCTGGAAGACATGATCACCACATACCAAATTCTCGGGGGAATAGACAGGGTAGATAAGGACATTATTTAACACGGGCGGTACACGCACAAGGGGACACAGGTGAAAGCAGAGAACCCAAATGAGCCACAGAGACGATGTGGTGGAGGCTGACTCCATACACAGTTTCAAATGTAGATATGATAGAGCTCAGTAGGCTCAGTAACCTGTACACCAGTTGATTGACAGTTGAGAGGCGGGACCAAAGAGCAAAAGCACAACCCCCGCAAGCACAACTTGGTGAGTAAAACTAGGCGAGTACTGGCGTCATGATGAAACAAGACTGGCCTGCTTGATACCTGCTTGATGGGGTTCTGGGAGTAGTTCTACTCCCCAAGCCCGGCCCGAGGCCAGGCTCGACTTGTGGCCACTTCGCAAAGAACAACCATCACAGCACTAGTGATAAACTGATTCACATCTATCAATATATCCAATGTAAACCACTATATACCTTTCCCATACAGTTTAAAAAAGGTATCATTGGAAAAGTAAGGCGCAAGATACTCAGTTTCAACACGTTACTCCACACTTGGGAAAAAAAATGAATATTTGGTGGAGTGAATATCAGCAACTATATATGGCTAGATTTAAAAAAAAAATAGTATTAAATCTTAGTATCGTGCTCCAGAAATGAGTTATAAATGACAAGTTCTCCCAAATGTGAATTAAAATGCTTGGCAACTGACCTCATTTTATTATTGAATAACTGACGCTACGCCCGTGTTTAACTGACCTTAACATCATGTTAGGTGAACCATCCAGTGTTAACTGACCTCGCGCGTCTGACTCTGGACTGGCGTTAATGTGTTCTCGGTGACTTAATTATTTAAGTTACCCCGACACATTCTACACTGAAAAAGACTAACTCGAGCCCAGAGCAGCCAACTCGTTTTCTTTGTATCACGTCGCATTTGGACGCATACTTTACCTAAGGCCAAAACCTGTCGTACAAGAACATAGTAGCGGCTCGCGAAATTGACAACGTCCCGTTTTCTGTTCGTGGGTCCTCTGTTAGATTAGGTTAGGGCACTTTAGTACGACCGTTTCTTAACGTGTGCTACTGAATAAGATCAACGCGGTTTGATCTATGACTAACAACCGCTTGGGCTGGACGGTAGAGCGACGGTCTCGCTTCATGCAGGTCGGCGTTCAATCCCCGACCCTCCAAGTGCCTGGGCATCATCCCTTCCCCTCCGTCCCATCCCAAATGCTTATACTTTCCAAGGGCTATATAGTCGTAATGACTTGGCGCTTTCCCCTGATAATTCCCGTCCCCTAACAAAAAGCTATTCGATGCTAATAATGTTCTCTCAGAAAGTTGAACAATTGTCTCTCCAAAGTTCATCGTAGTTTTATTAATCATAACGTGTGTTGCTGAAGAACGCATCAGGCAGATAAACAAAATGTTATAATATACTTTTGAGAGAAATTCTGAGCTTTCTCCCTAAGTGAGGACGCTCAAAAGGTGAAGATAGATCTATAACATTCTAATTTTTTTAATAAATAATTCAGTCAACTGCATGACTGGACACACTTAAAATAAACAATGCGTTAGAATCCTGGAGTCGTGGTCAGAGACCGAGCCTTTAAGACATTGATCCTCGCAACGCCCTCAAGATCCTCGCAACGCCCTCAAGATCCTCGCAACGCCCTCAAGATCCTCGCAACGCCCTCAAGATCCTCGCAACTCCCTCAAGATCCTCGCAACGCCCTCAAGATCCTCGCAACTCCCTCAAGATCCTCGCAACGCCCTCAAGATCCTCGCAACTCCCTCAAGGTCCTCGCAACTCCCTCAAGGTCCTCGCAACTCCCTCAAGATCCTCGCAACGCCCTCAAGATCCTCGCAACGCCCTCAAGATCCTCCCAACTCCCTCAAGATCCTCCCAACTCCCTCAAGGTCCTCGCAACTCCCTCAAGATCCTCGCAACTCCCTCAAGATCCTCCCAACTCCCTCAAGATCCTCGCAACTCCCTCAAGATCCTCCCAACTCCCTCAAGATCCTCCCAACTCCCTCAAGATCCTCGCAACTCCCTCAAGATCCTCGCAACTCCCTCAAGATCCTCCCAACTCCCTCAAGATCCTCCCAACTCCCTCAAGATCCTCCCAACTCCCTCAAGATCCTCCCAACTCCCTCAAGATCCTCCCAACTCCCTCAAGATCCTCCCAACTCCCTCAAGATCCTCGCAACTCCCTCAAGATCCTCGCAACTCCCTCAAGATCCTCCCAACTCCCTCAAGATCCTCCCAACTCCCTCAAGATCCTCCCAACTCCCTCAAGATCCTCGCAACTCCCTCAAGATCCTCGCAACTCCCTCAAGATCCTCGCAACTCCCTCAAGATCCTCCAACTCCCTCAAGATCCTCGCAACTCCCTCAAGATCCTCCCAACTCCCTCAAGATCCTCCCAACTCCCTCAAGATCCTCGCAACTCCCTCAAGATCCTCGCAACTCCCTCAAGATCCTCGCAACTCCCTCAAGATCCTCGCAACTCCCTCAAGATCCTCGCAACTCCCTCAAGATCCTCGCAACTCCCTCAAGATCCTCGCAACTCCCTCAAGATCCTCGCAACGCCCTCAAGATCCTCGCAACTCCCTCAAGATCCTCGCAACTCCCTCAAGATCCTCGCAACTCCCTCAAGATCCTCCCAACTCCCTCAAGATCCTCCCAACTCCCTCAAGATCCTCCCAACTCCCTCAAGATCCTCGCAACTCCCTCAAGATCCTCCCAACTCCCTCAAGATCCTCGCAACTCCCTCAAGATCCTCCCGAACGCTGCTTCGTAATGTCCAGCCACATCACGAAGAAAAAAACCTGCTCCCCACCTATGCTAAGACAAGTATCAATACAATTCGATATAACCAGGGCGTGTTTTCTTTATAAATATAGTAACCTTTATTATTATTATTCCTATAACTGTATATCCTGGTGACGGGCACACCACCCGCTCGTCTCACACGCTTGAGCAGGAGTTTTGGACACGCCACCAACAGTTACATCAGGGAATTGAATTGAACTATCAGGGAGAAAGCGCCAAGCCATTACGACTATATAGCACTGGGAAGGGGTCAGGATAAGGATTTGGGATGGGACAGGGGGGGGGAGGGAAGGAATTAAACATTCTACTTCAGGGAGAATGTTTAATCAAAGATGTCTTTATATCAAGATATTGCAATCTTAAGTACTCTACTAATTTCAGTATTCACGACAGCAAAACTAATAATTTGTATTAAGTGTCGTTTCTTATTTTACAAACTGAAGAAATTGTTTCGAGCAACTTGTAAAGCGTTTTCAATGTCTTAGGATATTCTTAAACATTTATTTACAACAACTTATTGAAATGAGTACGTCTTGCAATTTGTAAATAAGGAAAAACCCGGGCTGTGGCTGGGTGCCAGTCTAGCAACTACCCACACGTAAATCACAGGTAAACTAGTGCCACTGACCTCAGCTCCCCCCCACCACACCACCACCTCATCCCGGAAACCCACTCGGCACCAGTTTACATGCAGTGTATCACATGGACCACTGGTAGCATTGCAGGGCGGGTCCGTACTGGACTCATAGGCCAAGGGTCCTATAAGATCAGGGGTCCTATGAGGTCCCTACAGAGGTCACGAGTCATGCAGCAAGGTGCGTGTATAGCCTATGAAGGGCAGACAAGGTTGGTTAATATGCCAGAGGTCTAAATGTAAAGCAACTGCCCATGGAGGGGGGAAGGGAGCCCCTACGGAGCGCGCACACCCGTGAGCTAAACCTCACGTCCCTGAAAGACAAAAGAGTAAGGGGAGACATGATCACCACCACAAAATTCTCAGGGAAATTGACAGGGTGGACAAAGACAAACTCTTTAGCACGGGTGGTACATGAACAAGGGGACACAGGTGTAAACTGAGTACTCAAATGAGCCACAGAGACATCAGAAAGAATTTTTTCAAGGTCAGAGTAGTTAACAGGTAGAATACATTAGAAAGTGATGTGGTGAAGGCTGACTCCATACACAGTTTCAAATGTAGATATGATAGAGCCCAGTAGGCTCAGGAACCTGTACACCAATTGACAGTTGAGAGGTGGGACCAGAGAGCCAGAGCTCAACTCCCGCAAGCATAACTAAGGGAGTACCCGCCTACTGCCTTCAAGACACCGCCACCGACCGACCGACCGACTGCCTGCCGCACGAGACACGTTGAGACCCGACGTCAACATAAATACCATACCTCGACAACCCGGATGTTTGAGTGAATATCAAGACACTCTAGGTGTTGAACAAACAAGGGCAGGAGCCGCGCATGCGCGAACCACTACACTAATAGGCAGCACGTCGCCAAGGTTAATGTGCATATCATTCATAATAATTCTATTGCGGCACCAAAGTGTAGGAAAATACAAGAAAGATTCACCATTACAATAAGAACTCTAATTTACGCGGGCACAGCTGACTGGCCAACAGTGCTTGGACTGGCAACAACCAGGAGGCCTGGTCGACGACCGGGCCGCGGGGACGCTAAGCCCCGGAAGCACCTCAAGGTAACCCACCCGACACTAAACCACACAACATAGTACACAATTTACACCCAAATTGTGACAATTACACAGTCACCATTGGTACTTCATGGAACTTGACAGCATACAGGACACAGACACACGAGAACTTGGAAGATTTACAAGTGGTGGAGGAGAAAGAAGGAAATAAAGTAATGGTTTAAGAGGACGAGGAGCTCGTAAACCGACTCCAGCACACAAAAGTTCCGGTTAATAATGATAAGTGCAACCAATCGGTGGTTTCAAAGCGTCATGTGATAGCACTGAGAAGAGCAGCACTCTAGTCCTGTAACTCTACACTTTGTTTCCTGTAGAGGTCATTAGCATTTACATGCAACACACAAACATGTCCCTGTTGGCCTCCGTGTATAGGACGGCGTTCCCCTTGCAGGAAGACCCCCGCCTCTCTAGCCCCTCGCCCCACCATTATCAGGTCTTCCCTCTGACTGCAGCTCAACGCAGCACCGACGCCCAGACAACGCCCGCCTTGACCTTTATCAGTTCCTTGTCGTAGCGCTGACGGTGACCTCGTTTCACCTCGACGACGTCTTTCACCCTCGCCTCTTTTGTCACAGATTCGAAAAAATATCCGATGAGTTTTACGCCACTCCACAATAGAAGCAATTGTGTTCGCTACCTCGCTCTCTGGCTCGAACAATGTAGTCTGACTTTCCATCGATGGCAAATCCAGACTCGGCCATGGACTTTCAAGTGATCCCAAATTTTGCTAAGAAACAAAAGATAATTGCCGTAGTGGTGTCTGTGTTAACCTGCAGGTGATGGCCAGCGAGCTCAAGAACAGCTATCAAAGCAGAAGTTACACCTGGTTGATACCTGGTTGACACCTGGTTGATACCTGGTTGACACCATTCAGCGTCCACTATACAATTTAAGAGTGAGAGAGGGGTCGAGTGTGAGAAAGAGAGGAGAGAGAGAGAGATGAGAGAGAGAGAGAGAGAGGAGAGAGAGAGAGAGAGAGAGAGTGAGAGAGAAGAGAGAGAGAGAGAGAAGCACTATATGTAGTAGATATATAGGTGCTACTTGCAGATCTGATTGTGTCTTGCACCCTGCATTTCGTCTGTTATTCATTTCTACCATAAATAGATTGGTTAGAAAGGCGGGGTCCAAGAGCTAATAGCTCGATCCTGCAGACGGAAATAGTAAAAACACCCCCCCCCCCCTCCCTCACGCCAGCCTTCCTCCTACGGTCAAGAAAACAGTCAATTTAAGAGTCATCCCTTAATCTACCAGAGGACCCAAAACAGAAAACGGGACAATACGTCACTTTCGCCAGCCGCTGCCATTTTCTAGTACGACAATTTTTTGGCCTTATGTAAAGCATACGAGCGAAAAGCGACGTTACTTGTAGGAGGACAGGTTGCTTAGTTCCCGGATAGGTCACAAAGTCACCGATACATCTAAATAATTCCTTGCATACTACCCAAGGATGTCATCCATCACCCTCTCCTGTCTAAGGGATAGAAACCAAACGTGTTGGACTCTAGGGTAATGCCCTGTGATACTAATGCCCACCTCACTGATCCAACACAAGTCACCCAGGCTCCACGAATACTAAGGAATGTGTGTGAACGCCCAGAACCACGGGAATATATGCAGAGAGGGAGGGTCTTGAACAACCGTGGACCTCTGGTGTTCAGTGTTCTCTAATTGTGCCTATGGCACCTCTACTCTTCACTGGCTTCTC
>WNGS01142304.1:1605079-1617174 GCA_020271785.1 Procambarus virginalis
CCTAACCTCTGGCTGGCCCACTGGCGGGCCCTAAGCCTCTGGCTGGCCCACTGTGCGGGCCCTAAGCCTCTGGCTGGCCCACTGTGCGGGTCCTAAGCCTCTGGCTGGCCCACTGTGCGGGCCCTAAGCCTCTGGCTGGCCCACTTTGCGGGCCTAAACCTCTGGCTGGCCCACTGTGCGGGCCCTAAGCCTCTGGCTGGCCCACTGTGCGGGCCCTAAGCCTCTGCTGGCCCACTGTGCGGGCCCTAAGCCTCTGGCTGGCCCACTGTGCGGGCCCTAAGCCTCTGGCTGGCCCACTGGGCGCCCTAAGCCTCTGGCTGGCCCACTGGCGGGCCCTAAGCCTCTGGCTGGCCCACTGGGCGGCCCTAAGCCTCTGGCTGGCCCACTGTGCGGGCCCTAAGCCTCTGGCTGGCCCACTGCGCGGGCCCTAAGCCTCTGGCTGGCCCACTGCGCGGGCCCTAAGCCTCTGGCTGGCCCACTGTGCGGGCCCTAAGCCTCTGGCTGGCCCACTGTGCGGGCCCTAAGCCTCTGGCTGGCCCACTGTGCGGGCCCTAAGCCTCTGGCTGGCCCACTGTGCGGGCCCTAAGCCTCTGGCTGGCCCACTGTGCGGGCCCTAAGCCTCTGGCTGGCCCACTGGCGGGCCCTAAGCCTCTGGCTGGCCCACTGGGCGGCCCTAAGCCTCTGGCTGGCCCACTGGGCGGGCCCTAAGCCTCTGGCTGGCCCTGGGCGGGCCTAAGCCTCTGGCTGGCCCACTGTGCGGGCCCTAGGCCTCTGGCTGGCCCACTGGGCGGGCCCTATGCCTCTGGCTGGCCCACTGTGCGGGCCCTAAGCCTCTGGCTGGCTCACTGTGCGGGCCCTAAGCCTCTGGCTGGCCCACTGCGCGGGCCCTAAGCCTCTGGCTGGCCCACTGTGCGGGCCCTAAGCCTCTGGCTGGCCCACTGCGAGGGCCCTAAGCCTCTGGCTGGCCCACTGTGCGGGCCCTAAGCCTCTGGCTGGCCCACTGGGCGGGCCCTAAGCCTCTGGCTGGCCCACTAAGTGTTGCTTGTTTCTGTTTTAATTAGGGGGAGTGTGAGTATTTATGACTCGTATGGTCGCTTCAGTAAGATTTTGCCATATGTGTTTTAACAACTTCTTCTGCTCTGTTGAATCTAAGTTGAAATCTTAATGTGTTTGCAACTGTGCACTGTGTTAGATAATGTTCCAGTGGTCTGTTGTGGCTGTAACTGTGCACGGTGTTAGGTAATGTTCCAGTGGTCTGTTGTGGTTGTAACTGTGCACTGTGTTAGATAATGTTCCAGTGGTCTGTTGTGGCTGTAACTGTGCACTGTGTTAGATAATGTTCCAGTGGTCTGTTGAGGGTGTAACTGTGCACTGTGTTAGATAATGTTCCAGTGGTCTGTCGGGCATTTCTCCACAGTGCTGACATTTCCTCTCATCTTCCGGAACCTGTAAGCCTATTTCCCATGTACATGGGTATCCAAGCCTGATGCGATGTAAGTGTACTTCTGTTGCTCTACTGCTCCCTTTCATCAACGTAAATGGTTCGTAGTTGGCTGAATTCTTGTACCAACCCGCAGATCCTGATGTTGCAACTGCTGTGTTGTGGTCACTGTACATCTTTTGCATTGCCCTGTTTCTAGTTACTTTCTTAATCCGTGATAGACTCTGTGGTATGTAAATGTCTACATTCCTTCTCTTAGTTTGATGTTTTGCAGGTTCGTCTGCAATGTCATGTTCTATTATTACCACATGACTTGGCACCCAGTTCGTAAGGACCCGACAGCTTGACGTTTGAGTGTTTGCATTAATGATATGACATTTGTGATCAGATGATACATGCTTGATACCTGGTTGATGGGGTTCTGGGAGTTCTTCCACTCCCCCAAGCCCGGCCCGAGGCCCGGCTCGACTTGTGACTAGTGCAATATTACGTAGCATATATTGTGCCATATTGCTCATTATGGTATAGCTTTGCAATTTGTTTTTCTATATTTGTATTATTTGAGTGATGAGTGTGTCTCACTGTCTCTCTGTCGCCTAATTCATTAATATTTCTAACCGTTGATGCTGACAATGAATCTATCAATAGAGGGGGGGGCATGTGCACCTCGGGGGGGGGGAGGCATTAATCATGGGAGCGATGTCGACATTAGCGTAATCCATATTAAATCATAAATCACTTCGAGGAACGCACAGGTATGCTCCTGTGCGTCTTTATCTTGTCCTGCGTGCAGGCGGGGCAGGGTGGGGGTGGGGCGGGGCAGGGTGGGGGTGGGGCGGGGCAGGGTGGGGGTGGGGCGGGGCAGGGTGGGGGTGGGGCGGGGCAGGGTTGAGAGGGGCCGGCCTAGGAAGCTTGGAGCAAAAAGGGGCGTAGATTGAATAGGCCGGGGGGCGGGGCGGAGCAAAGGAGAGGCGGGGCTGGGGCCTGGCTAGGTGAAGAGCCCAGAGGACCTAGGCGGAGCGTGATGGTGTTCTATCCGTGGGCAACATTGAAAAAAAAACCGGATCAAGCAACATTGAAAAAAAAATCCGTGAAGTAAAACTGAGTTGCGGGGTGGGTGGGTGGGTGGGTGGGGGGGGTGGAGGGATGAGGGTGGGGGGGCGGGGGTAGTGCTGAATGATGCGAACATGTGGGGGGGAGAAGAGGGGGGGGGGGGGTTCATTGGGCGGAGCTGGGCTGGGGTGGGTGGAGCTATGGTGGGCGGAACGAACTGGGAAACGGTACATCTAGGCGGGGTAGGACGGGGTGAGGTACAGCTGGGCAGCACGAGGTGAGGTACAGCTGGGCAGCACGGGGCGGGGTACAGCTGGGCAGCACGGGGCAAGGTACAGCTGGGCAGCACGGGGCGAGGTACAGCTGGGCAGCACGGGGCGGGGTACAGCTGGGCAGCACGGGGTGGTGTACAGCTGGGCAGCACGAGGTGAGGTACAGCTGGGCAGCACGGGATGGTGTACAGCTGGGCAGCACGGGGTGGTGTACAGCTGGGCAGCACGGGGTGAGGTACAGCTGGGCAGCACGGGGTGGTGTACAGCTGGGCAGCACGGGGTGGTGTACAGCTGGGCAGCACGGGGTGAGGTACAGCTGGGCAGCACGGGGTGGTGTACAGCTGGGCAGCACGGGGCGGGGTACAGCTGGGCAGCACGGGGCGGGGTACAGTTGGGCAGCACGGGGTGGTGTACAGCTGGGCAGCACGGGGCGGGGTACAGCTGGGCAGCACGGGGTGGTGTACAGCTGGGCAGCACGGGGTGGTGTACAGCTGGGCAGCACGGGGTGGTGTACAGCTGGGCAGCACGGGGCGGGGTACAGCTGGGCAGCACGGGGCGGGGTACAGTTGGGCAGCACGGGGTGGTGTACAGCTGGGCAGCACGGGGCGGGGTACAGCTGGGCAGCACGGGGTGGTGTACAGCTGGGCAGCACGGGGTGGTGTACAGCTGGGCAGCACGGGGTGAGGTACAGCTGGGCAGCACGGGGTGGTGTACAGCTGGGCAGCACGGGGTGAGGTACAGCTGGGCAGCACGGGGTGGTGTACAGCTGGGCAGCACGGGGTGAGGTACAGCTGGGCAGCACGGGGTGAGGTACAGCTGGGCAGCACGGGGTGGTGTACAGCTGGGCAGCACGGGGTGGTGTACAGCTGGGCAGCACGGGGCGGGGTACAGTTGGGCAGCACGAGGTGAGGTACAGCTGGGCAGCACGGGGTGAGGTACAGCTGGGCAGCACGGGGTGAGGTACAGCTGGGCAGCACGGGGTGGTGTACAGCTGGGCAGCACGAGGTGAGGTACAGCTGGGCAGCACGGGATGGTGTACAGCTGGGCAGCACGGGGTGGTGTACAGCTGGGCAGCACGGGGTGGGGTACAGCTGGGCAGCACGGGGTGAGGTACAGCTGGGCAGCACAGGGCGGGGTACAGCTGGGCAGCACGGGGCGGGGTACAGCTGGGCAGCACGAGGTGAGGTACAGCTGGACAGCACGGGGTGAGGTACAGCTGGGCAGCACGGGGCGGGGTACAGCTGGGCAGCACGGGCGGGGTACAGCTCAATAACAAAAGAGTAATAAATAACAATAATAAAGAGGAAGGGAAAGATATAATAAAGAGGACCAAGAATGAATAATAAAAAGGAACAGTTTTTAATGGAAATAAAATCCAATAAGTATGAGACGAGTATTTTGCTTCCTATGCATTTTAGTAAGTTTTATTTTATCAAGACTATTTTTTATTACTAGTAAAATACTCAGAAATAAACTGATTGCATTGTTTATAAATAGCCTTAAATGCATTGTAGATTTAATATGCAGGAGCCGATATTGTAGGTATGATATGTAGTAATCTATTTTACAGTTGATATACAGTATCCGATATTGTTGATTTGGTATGCAGTAGCATTACCTGGATTTTACCTGGGGAGGGTCTCTGGAGTTCTTCCTCTGCTGGTTAGCATTGTAAATGTGTGGTCACGTCTGTGGTAGAAAATAATAATAATAATAAAAAAAAGTTCTTCTACCCAGGCTCGACTTGTGATAACTTGGTCCACCAGGCTGTTGCTTGGAGCGGCCGGCAGGCCCACATACCCACTACAGCCCGGTTGGTCCGGCACTTCTTGGAAGAACTAAAATAACAACATACTGGAATGAACGATATGAAAGAAATGCAGAATAGAACCAGTGAAGAGCAGAGGTGCCATAGGCACAATCAGAGAACACTGTATAAACATCAGAGTTCAACATCCTCCCAGCGACTATAAGAAACATTGGCTGGAATAACCGTGGACATCTTCAAGAGAAAACTAGATAGTTTTCTTCAGGAAGTGCAGGACCATCCGGGCTGTGGTGGGTATGTGGGCCTGCGGGCCGCTCCAAGCAACAGCCTGGTGGACCAAGCTCTCACAAGTCAAGCCCCGAGGCAAGGCCAGGCTTGGGGAGTAGAAGAACTCCCAGAACCCCCATCAAACAGGTAGAACTTATCTAAGTACCTCTTGAAGACATCTACCTTCGTTCTGGCAGTATTTGTAATGCTTGCTGGGAGGGTGTTGAACAGCTGCGGACCTCTGATGTTCAGACAGTGATCTTTGATTGTGCCTATGGCACCTCTACTCCTCACTGGTTCTAATCTGCATTTCCTTCTGTATCAGCCTATTTTGGATTTGGTATGCAGTAGCCTATTTTCGATTTTATATGCAATTGTCGATATTATAGATTCGATACGCAGTAGGCGATATTGTAGGCTTGGTCTACACTATTGTATAGTATTGGTATTGAAAATATCTACGTGAGCTTGAAATACATCTGATGCTAAATAACTAAGCTTCCGCTAGAGTACTAGACCTCAGTTTTGTTCAAAATACAATCTCAGAACACAGTAGTGTCTTGTATATATAATACCATTGTATTGTAGTGTATTTTCTGCATTGTATCGCGTGTCAGGAGCGAGCCATAAATTCAACCTCCCCCCCACCCCCCCTCTGCTCATTTGAATATTCATAAAACAATTATCTGATTCATTTTTCCGTATCCCTGACACACGGCCGTATTTCGGTTGAGCGCTTGATAATGTCTTCCAGTTTATGTATGGAAATGGACTACTAGCATTTTTTTTTTTTTTAGTGTGCCTTTAATGTGTTGTGTTTTATCGCGTGGAAATTGTTGATGTATTTGCTATTTATCTCTGCAGGATCGATGCTCTTGGTCCTGGACTTTCTAACCGTCGGTTGTCTAGTGTGGTGACTCCCATCCATTTTTTATTTATCATATCTATATATATCTCTCTCTCATACACACACACGCAGACAGGTTTATCCCGGCCCGAAAGGAGAAAAACGAAAAGCAACAGAAGAATCCATGGTTCAATCAGGAATGTAAGGCAGCGAAGCAGTTGAGCAGAAGAACATGGAGAAACTTCATTAATAACAGATCACCAGAGAGCAGGGAGAGATACCAGAGGGCCAGGAATGAGTACCTCAGAGTGAGGAGAGAGACAGTGTGAAAAGGACATCGCGGGTAAAGTCTACACCCAACCAAAACTGCTCCACAGACTCATCGGAAGGAAAACAACAGTGAAGGAACTAAGAAAAGAGGAAGAACAGATTCACAGAGAATGACAAGGTCAAGCTCAACTTGAGATTCCAGGAGGTCTTCACAATTGAGCAAAGAGAAGCCCCTGTATTAAATGAGGAGGAGGAATTTGAGGAATCTTGGAGGAATTTGACCTCACCAGTGATGAGGTCAAAAGGAATCTGTTGAAGCTGAATGTGACAAAGGCTGTTGGGTCTGAAAGAATCTCACCATGGATACTAAAAGAAGGTGCAGAAGCACTAAGTGTGCCACTCTCTATGGTGTATAACAGGTCACTGGAAACAGGAGACCTACCAAGAAAGCTGGAAGACAGCTAACGTAGTCCCAATATACAAAAAGGGTGACAGGCAAGAGGCACTGAACTACAGGCCAGTTTCCCTAGCTTGTATACCATGCAAGGTGATGGAGAAGATCGTGAGGAAAAGGCTCGTAGAGCATCTGGAGGTAAACAGCTTTGTAACACACCACCAGCATGGGTTCAGAGATGGTAAATCGTGCCCCAAAGGTTTAATAGAAATCTATTGTATTCTATATTATATTATATTATATTATATTATACACAGGTGGAAATTGAGTACCCAAATGAGTTAAAGATACATTAGAAATAATTTCTTTAGTGTCAGAGAAGTTGACAAATGGAATGTGCATTAGGCAGTGATGTGGTGGAGGCTGACTCCATACACAGTTTCAAGTGTAGATATGATAGATCCCGGTAGGCTCAGGAACCTGTACACCTGTTGATTGACAGTTGAGAGGCGGGACCAAAGAGCCGTAGCTCAACCCCCTCAAGCACAACTAGGTAAGTACACACGCGCGTATATCCCCAGTATGCAGCCCGTAACAGCTGTCTTAACTCCCAGTACCTATTTACTGCTAGGTGAACAGGTGCATCAGGTGACAGATCTTCTGCCCATTTGTATTCACCTATTTGTGTCTGCAGGATCGAGCTCTTGGACCCCCCGCCGCCTTTCTAGCCGTCGGTTGTATGCAGTAATGACTCCTATCAAAGGTACAATCTAGGTCCTATTTCCCTATCATATCTACTTTATAAATGATTAATGGACTTTGCTTCCACAAACTGCTCCTTTACCTCATTCCATTTCCCCACTATTAACGCTAAATGAAAACTGTATAATATCTGTATGACTCACGTGAGTCAAGCTCCCACCCATACCCACCATTCTATTCATGGTGAACATTTCCTATTTCCAATTTGTCAGTTCCCCCCCCCCCTAAGTATTTCATACATCTCATATCATGTATATCATGTCTTCCACCCCCCCCCCCCCCCTCCCCCTTCCTCTCTCTCCAGCTTGGTCAGGTTCAGTTCTTTCAGTCACTCTTCATATCCCATCTCTTCACAATTCTGAACGAGCCTTATTGCAAACTTCAGAACATTGTCTAGTTCCCTTATGTGTTTCTTTAGTCTGTGTCTGGGCGATGGGGCGGCGTAAGACTGGCCTCACGTAGGCAGTGTAAAGCGCCCTAAAAGCCTCCTCACTTAGGTTCCTGAATGATGTTCTAACTTTCGCTAGTGTAGAGTACGCTGCTCACGTTGTACTGCTTATATTGGCAGCGGTGACTTCACAGGAAGGCAGCAGTGACTTCACCGCAAGGGAACAGTGAATTCACCGCAAGGCAGCAGTGACTTCACCGCAAGGTAGCAGTGACTTCACCGCAAGGCAACAGTGACTTCAGCGCAAGGTAGCAGTGACTTCACCGCAAGGGAACAGTAACTCCACCGCAAGGCAACAGTGACTTCACCGCAAGGTAGCAGTGACTTCACCGCAAGGGAACAGTAACTCCACCGCAAGGCAACAGTGATTTCACCGCAAGGTAGCATTGAATTCACCCCAAGGTAGCAGTGACTTCACCGCAAGGCAACAGTGACTTCACCGCAAGGTAGCAGTGACTTCATCGCAAGGTAGCAGTGACTTCACCGCAAGGTAGCAGTGACTTCACCGCAAGGCAACAGTGACTTCACCGCAAGGTAGCAGTGACTTCATCGCAAGGTAGCAGTGACTTCACCGCAAGGTAGCAGTGACTTCACCGCAAGGTAGCAGTGACTTCACCGCAAGGCAACAGTGAATTCACCGGAAGGGTAACATTCACATTCATATAAGTATGTGCCCCTGAAGTTGGTGTGACGTCCACTCCCAGGTCTGTTCCTTGAGTCGTTACATGAAGGTAGTTACCCTTCGTTGTGTACTGTCCCTGTGATCTCCTGTCACCTGTTCCCATTTCCATCACTCTACATTTGTTCGTGTTGAACTCCAGTAGCCATTTCTCTGAACATCTCTGCTTTTCAACGGGGGTATTCTGCACATCCTGCCATGCCTCCTGGTCTCATGTGGTGTTATTTCTGTGTGCAGGTTTGGGACCAGCCCCTCTACTATTTTCCACGTGTAAATTATTATGTATCTCCCGCCTGCGCTCAAGAGAATACAGATTTAGGCTCTTTAGTCGGTCTCAATAGTTTAGATGTTTTACTGAGTGGATTCTAGCAGTAAAGGATCTCTGCACGCTCTCCAGGTCAGCAATTTCTCCAGCTTTGAAAGGGGCTGTCATTGTGCAGCAGTACTCCACTCTAGAGAGCACTAGCGTCTTGTAAAGTATCATCATCGGTATAGCATCTCTAGTGTGAAAAGTTCTTGTTATCCAACCTGTCATTTTTCTTGCAGTTGCGACGGCTACTTTATTGTGTTCTTTAAAGGTAAGATCTTCCGACATGAGTACATCCAGTCCTTTACATTGCTTTTCGTTCCAAGTTATGATTTGACTGCGTTTTGTACGTGGTTTCTGCTTTATATTTTTTTTTTCTGTTGCGCAGGAGCTGGAACTTTTCATTATATACCATGTTAGTTTCTGTAGCCCATAGAAAGACCTAATTTACATCTGTTTTGAGGTTTCCATTTCTCTACCAAACCTTCTTCATCGTTCTTGAGACAGGGTGTGACTCTCAAGTTGTTCCGCGATTCGTTTTCTTCGCCTACAGAGGGAACGACGTTCCCGTTCTAATCTGCATCTCTAAATATTTTTTCTTAGGGGGATGCGGTTTGAGCATATTTGTAGTGCTACTGAGTTTATTTTTTCCAGGCACTGGTTCAGGTTTGCATTTTCTAGCTGTTCTTCCCAGCTTATTTATATGAGGTCTTAGTTTATTTGCTCCCTGTTAATCTGTTTATTATTAAAAGTGAATTTGCTGAATTCTCCTGCCCTGGGGCTCGGGACTGGTTGTGCATTCCCCATGCTTGTCAGAACTTCAATTAAGTTGTGATCTGAGTAACAGGTATTTGTAATCATTATTGTCCTGATCAATTCATCATTATTAGTGAAAATGAGGTCCAGCGTGTTCTCCTTCCTAGTTGGTTCTACTATTTGCTGGTTTAAGGCAAACCTGTCGCACATCCGTAGCAGGTCATTTGCATGTGCCTGTTCATTTAGGCTACTTCCTGGTATTCTTTCTGATATTACTGTATTAGCCAGGTGCTTCCATTTCAGGTGCCGTAGGTTGAAGTCCCCAAGCAGGATGATGTTCGGAGCTGGATTTGTGAGGTTTTCCAAGCAGTGTTCTATTTTCATAGTTGGTCTTTAAACTGCTGAGGGTTTGCCTCCGGTGACTTATATACACTAAGTCACATATACATTATATACATCTACTCCATTGTATTTGGGCACTATCTTGATGCAGGAGGCCTGGTCGACGACCGGGCCGCGTGGACGTTGAGCCCCGGAAGCACCTCAAGGTATGCAAAAACAATTTATTTTTAAAATCATCTACGCCTTCAGTTTCCATCCATTTGACCGTGTTCGCCCTGATTTATAATGCACATATATTCTTCTGAGTATCTCGTATGTCGCTGTCATAAGTCCTCGATTCTGTGTGTCATCAAGTGCGGTGAGGTACAGATTCCTTAGTCTTTTCTCACCGTTTAATCTTCGCATTTCTGGAAAGAAAGTCGATGCAGTCCTAGGAACTTGTTTGTGTTAGGTTTGTTGACACTCGTAAGGTACCACGCTGGAGCGACTTTCCTCCCACTACGGGCTCACCATAGCCCGTGCTACTTGAAACTTATTCTTTTTTTTTGTTCTCTGAGTCTTTGTTATCGTCGTTTCATTTAATTTCAGCCATTCCCACCCTCTCCCAATCTTCTGTCACGCCGTTCCAATTCTTCACATCACTCTCTCACCCTCTTCCAGTCATCTGCCCTTTTCCCATTCCGTCTCGCTCCCCTTTTCTTGTCCTACACATCACTATTCTTTGTGTATCCTTTTCCCATCTCCTTTTCACTCTTTTTTCCATCACCTCTTACCCTATTTACTCTCAGCCACCCCCCCCTTCCTCCAGGAGTCGCATTCCCCCTCCCATGGCTCGTCCCCTAACCCGCCCCTCACCCGTCCCTCTCACCCGTCCCTCTCACCCGTCCCCCTCACCCGTCCCCCTCACCCGTCCCCCCTCACCCGTCCCCTCTCACCCGTCCCCCTCACCCGTCCCCCTCACCCGTCCCCCTCACCCGTCCCCTCTCACCCGTCCCCCTCACCCGTCCCCCTCACCCGTCCCCTCACCCGTCCCCCTCACCCGTCTCCACACGTAGAGATACTGAGGGACAAACATAGGAGTCATTTGTAGTTTCCCTCAGGGTGAGAGGGGGAGCATTTTCCTGTGAGGTGAAGGAAGTGACTTAACAACAATAATAATAAATAATAATAATAATAATAATAATAATAATAATAATAATAATAGTTCTTGTTGTTAGTATTACAAGTAATAGTTATTGCTACACTGGAAATAGAAGCAGCAGCAATACTAGTTGTTTTAACAGGAATAGGTGGGGTAAATGGGGGAAGATATACAGCACCAGGGGAAGAATAGGGAAGAGGAGTGTGAGGAAGATAAGAGCTTCCTCCTCCTCTTGAGGAAGAGGAGGAGGAAGAGGGGGGAGGAGGAGGATGTGAAAGGAGAGAAAGAGGGGTAGTGGTGAAGGGATGGATGAAGAGTCATGAATAAAGCCATTTATTCTCGGTGTTTGCTCTGTCTACCGTATTTATTGGATTTTGGCTGCCTTTATTGTGATGGGTAGAGTTTGTTTACATTCTGGAGCGCGTGCCACGTGTCCAGCTGGACCCGCGTGTAGCTCTTGTGTTCATGTTTCTTCTCCAGTGGCCCGGGTTTTTTTTCAAAATTTTCGACGTGGATGTTACAAGATGTGTGAATCCGGATGTTGAGTGCTTCCTGTCTGCTTGTCTTTGAGGTCAAACAGCCTGGTTGAGCAGTCCAGCCACCGGAGGCCTGGTCAGGGACCGGGCCGTTGAGCCACGAAATCTACGCAAGGTAGGTTCAGGTTTTGAAGGGAATGTTAAATAATTTATAAATAATAAATAAATACTATCTTCGGACTATGAAGAATTTATATCTTTTATGGGTTATTCTCATTACTGTTTTGTCAGTGAAATATGTTCACCTAGCGATGGTTCCGGGGATCAACGTCCCGGCGGCCCGGTCTCTGGCCACGCCTCCTCCTTGGTGGCCTGGTCAACCAGACTGTTAGTCGCAGCCTAGCGTATGAATCACAGCCTGGTTGATCAGGTATTCTTTGGAAGATCAACCAGGCTGTTAAAAGATATTGAGAATGTATCACTGGTGCGTGGAGTCACCCATGTATCGTTGAGGGGTTATCTTGAGATGATTTCGGGGCTTTGTGTCCCCGCGGCCCGGTCCTCGACCAGGCCTCCACCCCCAGGAAGCAGCCCGTGACAGCTGACTAACTCCAGGTACCTATTTTACTGCTAGGTAACAGGAGCATCATGGTGAAAGAAACTCTGCCCATAGTTTCTCGCCGGCGCCCGGGATCGATCCGGGACCACAGGATCATTGCGTCTAGTGTTCTGTCCGCTCAGCCACCGACTCCCCCACGAGGCTGGGGTGTCATTATGTGCAAGATTTTGTTAAGACTAATAGGAAGCTTCAAGAGGTGTTATACGCATACTTTAGTTCTACGTGTAATTTGTCTAATTCTAATTTGTAGTAT
>WNGS01142304.1:1675323-1706217 GCA_020271785.1 Procambarus virginalis
TATATATATATATATATATATTATATATATATATATATATATATGTATATATTATTTATGGCAATGCCGACATTTCAAGATATACTGTACTGTAGATTACAGGAGCCCTACCAAATGACCTATTTTAAAGCCGAAAATCAATACCATCAAGAAAGTGTGTAAGAAAACGTAACATGCACTACATGTAACACGAGGCCAGACAAGGTATTGAGTACCATGATGGACTCTTAAAGACAAGTCTTAACCATTTCCTTCATGAGCAGCTTAGTCTACCTCTAAGATCAGATTTCCCCTGCTTTAAATTTTGCCCCGAGGGGCGAGTTTATTGGGCAGTGCTAATCATCTTGTGAGTGGACACACCGCCATAGTGACAGTATTGGGCAGCGCCACTCATCTTGTGAGTGGACACACCGCCATAGTGACAGTATTGGGCAGCGCCACTCATCTTGTGAGTGGACACACCGCCATAGTGACAGTATTGGGCAGCGCCACTCATCTTGTGAGTGGACACACCGCCATAGTGACAGTATTGGGCAGCGCCACTCATCCTGTGAGTGGACACACCGCCATAGTGACAGTATTGGGCAGCGTCACTCATCCTGTGAGTGGACACACCGCCATAGTGACAGTATTGGGCAGCGCCACTCATCTTGTGAGTGGACACACCACCATAGTGACAGTATTGGGCAGCGCCACTCATCTTGTGAGTGGACACACCGCCATAGTGACAGTATTGGGCAGCGCCACTCATCTTGTGAGTGGACACACCGCCATAGTGACAGTATTGGGCAGCGCCACTCATCCTGTGAGTGGACACACCACCATAGTGACAGTATTGGGCAGCGCCACTCATCTTGTGAGTGGACACACCACCATAGGGACAGTATTGGGCAGCGCCACCCATCCTGTGAGTGGACACACCGCCATAGTGACAGTATTGGGCAGCGCCACTCATCCTGTGAGTGGACACACCGCCATAGTGACAGTATTGGGCAGCGCCACTCATCCTGTGAGTGGACACACCGCCATAGCAGCATGTACAACACTCCCCAATAGGAAGAAACCCCGCTGGGTTGTTCATACTGTCACTTGTACCCAGACACAGCTGGGAGACCAATTTCCGCTGCTCTCAGCGTTTACATCCATACAGGCTGGTACCTGTACTGTTAACAGTCTTATCTGTAACATGTAAAATGTGAGGCCTGGCCAGAGACCGGGCCGCGGGGACGTTGAGCCCCGAAATCATCGCAAGGTTAGGTAACGTGTTAGGCTTCGTATTAATTTTTTGCTTTGAATTATATGAGTGGGATAAGCATAAGCCGCGAGCATAAGAAATATTGCCGGAACAACCGTGGACATCTTCAAGAGGAAACTAGATTTATTCCTCCAAGGAGTGCCGGACCAACCGGGCTGTGGTGGGTATGTGGGCCTGCGGGCCGCTCCGAGCAACAGCCTGGTGGACCAAACTCTCACAAGTCGAGCCTGGCCTCGGGCCGAGCTTGGGGAGTAGAAGAACTCCCACAACCCCATCAACCAGGTATCAACCAGGGATTGGGTGGTTATAAATAGGAGCTGCCTTATATGCGCCAATAGGCCTTCTTCACTTACCTTTGTTCCTATGTTCTTAATTAAATTATTGTTGCCTTTTACGGGTACCTGAATGTACCTAACAGGGTCTCCATCTCTCTAATGACTTCGACGAGAACAGGAAGCCGATGACTTGTGAAAGGCTCCCCCCCCCCCCCCATTTGTCCTGATGATTTTATCCAGCTGAATCTTAAATTGACCAATATTTTGTCATTTACGACTTTAGCGGGTAGGAGGTTCCACGGGTTTATAATCCTATGGGTAAAGAAGAATCTCCTGATTTTCTGTCCTACATTGTGGCTTACTCCTTGCACGAGTTATATCTGATACTTTGAAGAAGTGTTCTGGATTAATGTATTTCTTAAAGACGGTGATTTTTTGGTATTCCTCTTAATGAGTATCAAGTCAAACGGGACCTTAATGTTTATTATGCAGTACCTTTAACAGAGGGCGGTTTGCTAAACCTTTGAGATCTGTAATAGCACTCTTCAAAGTCTGCCTCTCCCCTAGTCGAGGACCGGGCCGCTGGGACGTTGAACCCCGAAATCATCGCAAGGTAACAAGCTAACCGCCATCTTTCTAGTAGTTCTTTGACCGTCTTTCCACCGTCAATATTTTATGCAGAATGCTGACCAAACCACACACTAGAAAGTGAAGGGACGACGACGACGTTTCGGTTCGTCCTGGACCATTCTCATGTCGATTGTGCAGAATATCTCTCTCTGGTTCACTTGCGTATTTTGTTTCCATCTTTACCGCCCGTTTGATGTCCCTGTTTATGTATATGTTGACTTAGCTAGTAGAGAACGCAGAATCTGGCTTCACCTCCTGGAACCCGCCTTTCTAGCAACATTGCTGTCGTTGGTGAGGCTTTTCTTGTTGCCGCTAATGCTGTGGCTCTTTGATGTTGCTCTTGACATGATACGGGTGATCTGCTAGCTGCTGCTTCTGGTGTTGTTAATGTTGTTCCTGCTGTTGTTCCTGCTGCTGCTGTTCCTGCTGCTGCTGTTCCTGCTACTACCTGTGTTGCTGTTCTTGCTACTGTTTCTCATTGTAGAGTATTTAACAGTCATACCAGGCACAAATTTTGTATTGAATATTAGTTACTTTGAAAAACTAAGGTGCAATTTATGTCTTAAAGACTCTCATATTAGGTCTCATATTAAGACTCGACTCTCATACCACAGGCTTATTAAGTACCCACAGAAAATGGAAGAGGAATTGGCAGTATCCTGCTGTCTTCAAAGGGATCCTGTGGGCATCTTTCAGTAAACCGTTCCTGATCGGCGTGTGTGTGTGTGTGTGTGTGTGTGTGTGTGTGTGTGTGTATTCACCTAGTTGTGTTTGCGGGGGTTGAGCTCTGCTCTTTCGGCACGCCTCTCAACTGTCAATCAACTGTTTACTAACTACTTTTTTTTCACACCACACACCCCAGGAAGCAGCCCGTGACAGTTGACTAACTCCCAGGTACCTATTTACTGCTAGGTAACCGGGGCATTCAGGGTGAAAGAAACTTTGCCCATTTGTTTCTGCCTCGTGCGGGAATCGAACCGCGCCACAGAATTACGAGCCCTGCGCGCTATCCACCAGGCCCCTGTGTGTGTGTGTGTGTGTGTGTGTGTGTGTGTGTGTGTGTGTGTGTGTGTGTGTGTGTGTGTGTGTGTGTGTGTGTGCACGTGCGTGCGTACGTACACCAACACTGGTTGATACGGCCGTTAACCCCAAGTGCTGGTCAGTGACCACCCTCACCCCCCCCCCCCAAACACCGGAAACCACCTCAAAGGTAAACTCAAGTAAACTCGGCAAGTGCCCGCCGTCGCTCGGCGCCCCACCGTGTGTATGTGTGTACTCACCTAATTGTGCTTGCGGGGGTGAGCTTTGCTCTTTGGTCCCGCCTCTCAACTGTCAATCAACTGGTGTACAGATTCCTGAGCCTATTGGGCCTCTATCATATCTACATTTGAAACTGTGTATGGAGTCAGCCTCCACCACATCACTTCCTAGTGCATTCCATTACTAACTACTCTGACACTGAAAAAGTTCTTTCTAAAGTCTCTGTGGCTCATTTGGGTACTCAGCTTCCACCACCTGTGTCCCATTGTGCGTGTGTGTGCGTGTGTGTGTGCGTGTGNTATTGGTCGCCCGGATGGTATCACAGTGAACCCCTGGAAGAATGGCAAGCAGTTGGTATGGGACTACACGTGCGTATCAACCCTGGCTAACACCTACATTGACCTCAGTGTTGCACAACCAGGTGGCGCTGCCACCCACAGGGAAGCAGCCAAATCCCGTAAGTATAGAGAACTTGATCACCACTACAATTTTGTCCCCATTGCTTCTGAGACACTCGGCGCCTGGGGTAAAAGTGCTACCAGTTTTTTGAAGGAACTGGGTTCTAGGCTCATTGAAACAACAAGGGACCCTAGAGCTGCCAGCTTTCTTTTCCAGCGCCTCAGCGTGGCGATACAGAGGGGAAATGCGCACTGCATCCAGGGTTCCTGCCCGCCATCTGAGGAGCTGGAGGAACTCGACAACCTATGATAACCATCTTTGTAACCTATATGTAACTCCTTTTTTGTAACACAGTTCAAATAAAGCAAATATATGTGTGTACATACAAAAGAATGGGGGTGGTAGGAGAAGAAAATATTAGTGTTCAGTGAGAAACCACAAGGTCTCCTCTGAATACGTTTTATTTTCTTCTCCGAGGCTATGGGTCCCCACATTGGCACCAGAGGTGGTACCCTCACAAACTTTTATATATATATATATATATATATATATATATATATATATATATATATATATATATATATATAATTATAGTATTTATTTAAGCAAGCTTAGATACATGGCAGGGTGCTGCTTCTCAATTCTACGCAGAGGGATTACGAGAGTGTAGATCAATTAGGAGCTAGCTATAATTGTTCATCTATAATATCACCCCCGTCCCCCTTGCTTCATGCGTCGACTCCGGGAGGAGGAATGGAAGTGCTTTTTTTTTTTTTTTTATTAATTCCTTAGGTACATCTGCATTAGTGCAGCTACCCTAGACTATATGAAGTGGAGTACAGTGTGTCAAAAAAGCTAACTAGTAGATGCTAGAAAATCCCCATCACACAGGATGGTTAGTCATACAGAGGCATGTGATAAGCAGTCTGCACTGGCAGATTCCGGATGCATTTTGAGGATATCATCAACACTAGATTGAATAAGGTAGCAGTGGTAATAAAGGTCCCCATCTCGCAGGATGGTTAGTCATACAGGGCCATATGTTTAGTAGCCTGCACTGGCAAATTTTGGGTACACTGTGAGGATATCTTCAAGAATACGAGAGTGAATAAAGTAATTGCAAAGCTCCAGGTACCTCATGCCAACGGGTCTGAAAGGTCTAATAACTGGGCATTCAGTGATGTAGTGCGGGAGATCGTGCCGTAGTTCCTGCTCACAGAGTTTGCAACTGGAGTGCTCGGGATTGGGAGATCCGTCACCTGCAGCCACCTGCCACAGGTAACGGTAACCCAACCTGATCCTTGCAACCACTGTGTCGCACAGTCTAGTGGACGTTTTGTGCTGCCCATAGATGTAGGTTTCAGATCTGAACAAATCATAGCTTTTTATACTAGTACTTTCAGGTCGTTGGGAGTCAGTAAGTTCTTTCCTATCAGATCTGAATGTTTGGATCAATACAGTTTTGACAGCAGAGATGGGGAAGTGCTGTATATGAGGAGAACAGCAGAATAACGCACACTCCACTATTAGCTTGAGAATTGTAATGGTTTTAAGATTTATATCTCTTATTGTTTGATCTTAAACATTTGTAACGAGCATTAGTTGGAAACAAAAAAGCTGCTGGAGTCGCTATAATTAAAGATGGGAAACTCGCAGAAATCATTATGGGATCTTAGGACATCCAAGGTTAAGAGTTCACAGTGGCCGCCGTGGGGGGTTCAACGGGTTGCTGTTACCCTTCCTTATTTACAAACAGCAATAAGATAACTGATCAGGCAGGCCCTAATAGTTACTGCTGTTTGTGGTAAGAGTGAACAAAGACTTCCTGTGATCTTGTCTTCCGGTCTTGTACCGTCTTGAACACTACTAACTATTCCAGGGATATTTCTTAGACTGTATTGGTAGGAGTATCAAAAGTTGGGGAATTCTGGATGTTTTCCCCAGGTGTACTTGTCTTACCCACTTGGTATATTTTGCATTTAATATCATATATCTCACGCTAATAAAAGTAGTTGTTTTATTATGCAGATTAGGAGCTTGACATTTCAAGTTTTTTTTTCATACATAGATTAGGCTATAATATAAATATTTCATCTCCGTTGCACATAATATATTCTGAAAGCTCTGAGGCTGTCACATTGGTTATACCTACTTACATACTTATATACTTAGTTTAACATACTTACACATTTTATTGTTTAATTTTTGAAGTTATTAGGCTACCTCTCGACATCAGTATTCTTTGTTTAGTCATTTTAGTGCGTTAAAGTTTTGCACCACCCTGTTTCCCAAGTTGGTGGTGGTTGTTTAAGATTCGCTATCTGGAACAAAAAGGTCCAAGTAGCACGGGCTATGGCGAGCCCGTAGTCCCCCAAGCTGGTGTTCGGGTCGTATACCACTCTTTCTCAAGCTGGTGTTGCTCTCATATCTCCCACCGTGTTTCCAGTATAACCGCACATTGCGCATACTCATTCCCACGTAACATACCTTCCTAAGCACATTTGGCATCCATTCCCACACATAAATTTATATTAAGACGTAAATAATGTTTCCGGTACATTGCCTCCTTACACAGCCGCACAATTGGCAAAATGCTGAGGCGTGTCTCTTGATATAGCAGATTTTGGGAGGCCTGTCTTAACAAGAACTTAAGAGAGAAACATACATGGCGGTGGTTCCACAGGCCCGTACCAGGCAGGTCCTATTTACAAGCTGGTGACAGATAAACTACTCATTTTCATTCGTCTGTCTGTCCGACTCATTTCAAGGCCTCTCCCATTTTGGTGGCAATGGCTCTTGACGGCTTCGTCTCATTCCTCTACTACTCTAGGCTCTAATGCTCGTGTGTTTAGATGGATAATTTTGTAAAGCATTATATTACAATACATATTTAAAGGCATTTTTCTTAGTACTGTGTGTATAAAATAAAAAGTATAAATTAATTTAGTGATAAAGTCAATAATAATAATAATAATAATAATAATAATAATAATAATAATTACAGCATTATTATTATTATTATTAAACTTAACATACCTTACCCAATGCTGGGCTGTGTAGACTACAACACTGAAGAGGTCACAGTTGTGTGTGTGTGTGTGTGTGTGTACTCAAACAGTTGTGCTTGCGGGAGTTGAGCTTTGACTCTTTGGTCCCGCCTCTCAACCGTCAATCAACTAATGTACAGATTCCTGAGCCTACTGGGCTCTATCATATCTACACTTGAAACTGTGTTATGGAGTCAGCCTCCACCACATCACTTCCTAATGCATTCCATATGTTACTACTCTGACACTGAAAAGTTCTTTCCCTGTGACTCATTGGGTACNTGTACAGGTTCCTGAGCCTATTGGCTCTATCATATCTACACTTGAAACTGTGTATGGAGTCAGCCTCCACCACATCACTTCCTAATTCATTCCATTTGTCAACCACTCTGACACTAAAAAGTTCTTTCTAATATCTCTGTGGCTCATTGGGCACTCAGTTTCCACTGTGTCCCCTTGTGCGTGTGCCCTTAGTGTTAAACAGCCTTGTGTGTACGTGTGTGCGCGTGTGCGTGTGCATGTGTGTGTGCGTGTGCGTGTGTGTGTGTTCAAAACGCTTGTGCTCTCTAGAGTGGGAGTACTGCTGCACAATGACAGCCCCTTCAAAGCTAGAGAAATTGCTGACCTGGAGAGCGTGCAGAGATCCTTTACTGCTAGAATCCACTCGGTAAAACATCTAAACTACTGGGACCGACTAAAGAGCCTAATCTGTACTCCCTTGAGCGCAGGCGGGAGAGATACATAATAATTTACACGTGGAAAATATAGAGGGGCTGGTCCCAAACCTGCACACAGAAATAACACCACATGAGACCAGGAGGCATGGCAGGATGTGCAGAATACCCCCGTTGAAGAGCAGAGGTGCAACAGGTACTCTGAGAGAGAACTCTTATCACATCAGAGCCCGAAACTGTTCAACACGCTTCCACTACACATAAGGGACATAACTGGCCGACCCCTCACAGTGTTCAAGAGAGAACTATCAACATCAGAGGCCCGAGACTGTTCAACACGCTTCCACTACACATAAGGGACATAACTGGCCGACCCCTCACAGTGTTCAAGAGAGAACTATCAACATCAGAGGCCCGAGACTGTTCAACAAGCTTCCACTACACATAAGGGACATAACTGGCCGACCCCTCACAGTGTTCAAGAGAGAACTATCAACATCAGAGGCCCGAGACTGTTCAACACGCTTCCACTACACATAAGGGACATAACTGACCGACCCCTCACAGTGTTCAAGAGAGAACTATCAACATCAGAGGCCCGAGACTGTTCAACACGCTTCCACTACACATAGGGACATAACTGACCGACCCCTCACAGTGTTCAAGAGAGAACTATCAACATCAGAGGCCCGAGACTGTTCAACACGCTTCCACTACACATAAGGGACATAACTGGCCGACCCCTCACAGTGTTCAAGAGAGAACTATCAACATCAGAGGCCCGAGACTGTTCAACACGCTTCCACTACACATAAGGGACATAACTGGCCGACCCCTCACAGTGTTCAAGAGAGAACTATCAACATCAGAGGCCCGAGACTGTTCAACACGCTTCCACTACACATAAGGGACATAACTGGCCGACCCCTCACAGTGTTCAAGAGAGAACTATCAACATCAGAGGCCCGAGACTGTTCAACACGCTTCCACTACACATAAGGGACATAACTGGCCGACCCCTCACAGTGTTCAAGAGAGAACTATCAACATCAGAGGCCCGAGACTGTTCAACACGCTTCCACTACACATAAGGGACATAACTGGCCGACCCCTCACAGTGTTCAAGAGAGAACTATCAACATCAGAGGCCCGAGACTGTTCAACACGCTTCCACTACACATAAGGGACATAACTGGCCGACCCCTCACAGTGTTCAAGAGAGAACTATCAACATCAGAGGCCCGAAACTGTTCAACACGCTTCCACTACACATAAGGGACATAACTGGCCGACCCCTCACAGTGTTGAAGAGAGAACTTGATAAACACCTCCAAAGGATAC
This sequence comes from Procambarus virginalis, assembly GCA_020271785.1. Lineage (NCBI taxonomy): Eukaryota > Metazoa > Arthropoda > Malacostraca > Decapoda > Cambaridae > Procambarus > Procambarus virginalis. The sequence continues at coordinate 1,684,205 of WNGS01142304.1, forward strand.
CTGATCAACCAGGCTGTGACTCATGCGTCAGGCTGCGAGCAGCCGCGTCCAAACAGCCTTGGTTGACCAGTCCAGCAACCAGGAGGCCTGGTCAAGGACCGGGCCGCAGGGCCCCTAAGCCCCGAAAACACCTCATGGTAACCTCAAGGTAACATCCCCAATCGTTCCTACCCCACCCACCCCCCTTTCCCCTCGTTCCTAGTTCTTTCCCCATGCTTCCCCGCTCCGCTTCCTTGCTTCCCTGCAATGGGGAGAACCGGACAATTGTCTATTTAACCATGGGTCTACTATGGTGTGTAGGGGGGGGGGGAAGTGGTGGTCGTTGGGATGTGTGGGGGGGGGGGTGTTGGGGGCGATGAATGTAGGGAAGTGGTGGTTGGGGCGAGGGGAGAGAAGTGTAGTGGTGGCTGGGGGAGAGAAGTGTAGTGGTGGCTGGGGGAGAGAAGTGTAGTGGTGGCTGGGGGAGAGAAGTGTAGTGGTGGCTGGGGGAGAGAAGTGTGTGGTGGCTGGGGGAGAGAAGTGTAGTGGTGGCTGGGGGAGAGAAGTGTAGTGGTGGCTGGGGGAGAAAGTGTAGTGGTGGCTGGGGGAGAGAAGTGTAGTGGTGGCTGGGGGAGAGAAGTGTAGTGGTGGCTGGGGGAGAGAAGTGTAGTGGTGGCTGGGGAGAGAAGTGTAGTGATGGCTGGGGGAGAGAAGTGTAGTGGTGGCTGGGGGAGAGAAGTGTAGTGGTGGCTGGGGAGAGAGAGTGGTGGTGGCTGGGGTGAAGAAGTGTAGTGGTGGCTGGGGGAGAGAAGTATAGTGATGGCTGGGGGAGAGAAGTGTAGTGGTGGCTGGGGGAGAGAAGTGTAGTGTGGCTGGGGAGAGAAGTGTAGTGGTGGCTGGGGGAGAGAAGTGTAGTGGTGGCTGGGGGAGAGAAGTGTAGTGGTGGCTGGGGGAGAGAAGTGTAGTGGTGGCTGGGGTGAGAAGTGTAGTGTGGCTGGGGGAGAGAAGTGTAGTGGTGGCTGGGGGAGAGAAGTGTAGTGGTGGCTGGGGTGAAGAAGTGTAGTGGTGGCTGGGGGAGAGAAGTATAGTGATGGCTGGGGTGAAGAAGTGTAGTGGTGGCTGGGGGAGAGAAGTGTAGTGGTGCTGGGGGAGAGAAGTGTAGTGGTGGCTGGGGGAGAGAGTGTAGTGGTGGTTGGGGGAGAGAAGTGTAGTGGTGGCTGGGGGAGAGAAGTGTAGTGGTGGCTGGGGGAGAGAAGTGTAGTGGTGGCTGGGGAGAGAAGTGTAGTGGTGGCTGGGGGAGAGAAGTGTAGTGGTGGCTGGGGGAGAGAAGTGTAGTGGTGCTGGGGGAGAGAATGTAGTGGTGGCTGGGGAGAGAAGTGTAGTGGTGGCTGGGGGAGAGAAGTGTAGTGGTGGCTGGGGGAGAGAAGTGTAGTGGTGGCTGGGGTGAAGAAGTGTAGTGGTGGCTGGGGGAGAGAAGTATAGTGATGGCTGGGGTGAAGAAGTGTAGTGGTGGCTGGGGGAGAGAAGTGTAGTGGTGGCTGGGGTAGAGAAGTGTAGTGGTGGCTGGGAGAGAGTGTAGTGGTGGCTGGGGTAGAGAAGTGTAGTGGGGCTGGGGTAGAGAAGTGTAGTGGTGGCTGGGGTAGAGAAGTGTAGTGGTGGCTGGGGTAGAGAAGTGTAGTGGTGGCTGGGGTAGAGAAGTGTAGTGGTGGCTGGGGTAGAGAAGTGTAGTGGTGGCTGGGGTAGAGAAGTGTAGTGGTGGCTGGGGGAGAGAAGTATAGTGATGGCTGGGGTGAAGAAGTGTAGTGGTGGCTGGGTGAAGAAGTGTAGTGGTGGCTGGGGGAGAGAAAGTATAGTGATGGCTGGGGTGAAGAAGTGTAGTGGTGGCTGGGGTAGAGAAGTGAGGGGGGAGAACCTCCCCGGCCTAAGCCAGGGACGTCAATGTCTCACAGTATAGTCAGGGCGCCATGTGTCATTTATCATACTCTCCATAACCATCTTGTGAGTGGCAGTTAAAGAGGTTACACAGCCACAAGAACACCGTTCAGCTCGGCATCTTGAGCCCGTAAGGTAAACAGTTTACAGCATTCGAGAGCTGGCTACGTAATTAGCACATGCATTAACAGCCTATTACGTATTTTAAGTGAACGAATCCACAAGGGCCGTGACGAGGATTCGAACATTCGAGGATTACATATTTTGTTTTTGGTTTATTTAACTTGAAGGTTTCGGTCACATACTGGCTTCAGGGACCGAACATCAGTATTCCAGCCTTCTATAATGATGGTACTTAAAGCAACTATGTGGTCGAACGTACAAAATATGGACTGTTGTAACCTGCAATGTTTAATGCTGTTTATTTTGTAGAGAGCATGATAAAATGCCAAAAACTGTACCTAAATACATCTAGGCCTTGTATGGCAGATTAATGGACATTATTAGGCCTAATATAAAGGCCTTATATGGCACATTAATGAACATTATTAGGCCTAATATAAAGGCCTTATTGGCACATTAATGGACATTATTAGGCCTTATATGGCACATTAATGGACATTATTAGGCCTAATATAAAGGCCTTATATGGCACATTAATTGACATTATAAGGCCTAATATAATATATATATTACGTCTAAGACTGCTTGCACACGATAAGTTAGGTTTTCTACTTACTTTTGCATCATTTTGTTGTGCCATTTAGGCAAAATCAGTGATAGAAACCATGAATATTTTCGGGTCCAACAGTCCACTTTTATACGTTACACCAAATTTTTGGTTGAAGAACTGTCATTGATGGAGAGGACGGACCGGGTTGTCGTATTGGCTAAGTCATTTACAGCTGCGGTTTGCTATCTTCAGGATTTGTAGCCTCAAATTTGAGCTAACGTTACAAGAGTGTAACTTGCGGTGATGTAATTACAGTACTGTAACTAGCACTACGGTACACGGTGATGAGATAAGGAAATGGGAAACTTGCAGGCAGTGTAAACTTTGTGTGTGTATTTACCTAGTTGTATTCACCTGGTTATGCTTGCGGGGGGTTGAGCTCTGCTCTTTCGGCCCGCCTCTCAACTGTCAGTCAACTGTTACTAACTACTATTGTTTTTCCTCCACACACACACACACACACACACACACACACACACACCACACACACACACACACACACACACACACACACACACACACACACACACACACACACTGCCTGCCTCCGTATTGGATGATAGAAGGGATAGAAGGGGGCGGGGGAGAGAGAGAGAGAGAGAGAGGGGGGGGGGGGTCTTGTCCTGGTAGTACAGTCGGCTTCATTCTCGACCCACAATCGAGAATTCCGGGTTCGAATCCCGGGCGGGACAGAAATGGTTGGGCGCGTTTCCTATCACCTCATGCCCCTGTTTACCTAGCAGTAAGTAGGTACCTTGGAGTTGTCAGCTTGGTGTGGGGTTCCATGCTGGGGAGGGCCAGTAATTTGACCCTTAGTGGGGTGGGGGGGGAGAGACCTAGATATAAGCCTAACGTATACTGTATGTATAAACTGCCTGCCTGCCCCATATATATATATATATATATATATATATATATATATATATATATATATATATATATATATATATATATATATATATATATATATAATTGTGTGTGTGTGAGGGTTGGAACGCCGAAGCCTATTACGGGTAAATCAGGCCGACAAATTGTAGCTCTCAGTGTAGCCAACTCTTGTTGTCCATAATTATTTTAACATTACAACCCATATGTTTACCGGTCTTCCCATTGTTGGTTCGAGTCCCCATCGCGGTTCCCGGAACGCCAGGCTTACTATGGGATCAGTGCTTGTAATTATATTTTGTATGTGGTTTGGGTACAAAACATTACAGAATTCAGTATCTATGAGAGTATTTTCCGAGAGTTACAACTCCACCTGAGTCTCATTGAATATTTTTGTATATTTACTAGTTTTTCGTTGTCCTTTTTCAAGACTCTCGCCTTTGCTGTGTTTACGGCATGAAAGCCTCTTTGACCAAAGTTTCTGGCGGTTATACGAATATTGGCCAATATGCTGCCTTGTGTTGTATATTATTTAATAAAGAAAGAAGAGTATGCCTTATCTAGCTGTTGAGCTTTTGGAATCAAATTTGCGGCTCATACCTAGAGCATACCTAGTTTCTGGAGTTCTTCAGCCTGGTTGGTCCGGTACTTCTTGCAAGAACCTGTTCAAGTGCCGCCTGAATACATCCACCTTTGTTCCAGCAATATTTCTAATACTTGCTGGGAAGGTGTTGAACAGCCGTAGACCTCTGATGTTCAGACAATGCTCTGTGATTGTGTCTATGGCACCTCTACTCCTCACAGGTTCTATTCTGCATTTCCTTCCGTCCCATTCGTTCCAGTATATTGTTATTCTACTGTCAAAATTTGGGACCTGCCCTTCAAGTATCTTCCATATATATATATTAGTTGATACCTTTCTCGTCTCCTTTCCAGAGAGTACATTTTAAGAGCTTTGAGACGGTCCCAGTAATTAAGATGCTTTATCGTGTCTATGCGTGCCGTATATGTTCTCTGTATTCCCTCTAATTCACAGTTCTCGTCTGCTCTGAAAGGCGAAGTGAGTTCCGGGCAATACTCAAGATGGGACAGCACTAGTAATTTAAATAGTATAGTATTAGCAAAGCTGTAGCGTCCTTGGATTTTGAACGTTCTTATAATCCATACTATCATTTTCCTGGCTGCCACTGTGTTTGCTCGGTTGTGTTCACTAAATGTCAGGTCGTCAGGTATCATAATTACAAGATCTTTTACGTGTTGCTTTCCTTCTATGAGTTGGTCTGATTTGTCCTCTACCGTGTGGTTAGTTTAATTTCCTCTTTCCACCATTCCTATGTACCTGGAACTTATCACCGTTAAACATCATGTTATTTTCAGTTGCCCAGATTTGGGCAATTGAAATTGAGCTCCTTTTCTGATTAATGAATCTGTCTTTTCTTCATCCTCTACTGCTGCACTGATCTTTGCACTCCAGTTCCAAGCCTAATAACCTTCCATTTGGCCGATTTAAATTTTAGCAGATATTTTCCGACCTCTCCTGGAGCTTGTTCAAGTCCGTTTGCAATGCATCACAATCTAACCTCGTCCTGACTCTTCGAATCATTAGTTTTTCACCGTCTGTAATTATTGATATAAAGGTGCCAATTTCCTCTGGCACATCTTTGATATGTACCAGAAACATAATGGGGGCCCTAAAACAGAGCATGAGTATGGTACAAGCAGAGTATGGTACTCTGCTTGTAACCTCTCTCCATTCTGCTGACTGTGCTTTCACTGCTTCCTTGCTGGGAGGTACTCTCTGACCCACCTTACGACTCTACAAGATATATCACCTTTTTTTTCTCCCCGTATATAAAATAGTAAACAAAATAAAACCCGGACCCATTCACCAGACCTCTCACCGTGAAAAGCTCAGCTCCGTAAGTCACATGCTGGCTCCGGTATGTGTTCGTATCCTCATTATCAGACTGACACAAGGATACAGATTTATCATTCTTTGCAGATGACACCAGGATTTTCATGAATAAACAATGACCATGAAGTTCAAGATGACTATGACTTCAATATCAGGTCAAAAGGTGGATGATAAGACCAATCTGGGTTGGGAAGTCTCGCCCCCCCACACACACACACAGGACACATGTGGACACAAGACACAAGTGGACACAGGACACACGTGGGTGGGTGCTGCTGTTACAGGCGGAGGCTGCTCTTACGCGCGGTGCGTTTCCTCTGGGCCTCTGCAGTCCGTCTGCTCTCTGCCGCACGGGGTCTGATGACATCGATTTGCCAAGTTGGACGGTCCTAAGCAAGCGACTCCCAAGTATTGGGGTTGATGAAGAGGTCTTTATGGGTCACCTTGAGGCAGTCTTTGAATCGTCTATAGATAAAAAGTAGACAATACAGACACAACAAGCGACCAATCTGATATAAATCAGATCTTTCATTAGGCTACAGAAAATACCATTATGTTTAGTGAGGATAATTTCTAGCCCCTGCACTATGGGAAGTTAAAAAATAAAAAGGGAAACCACATATAAAACACAATAACGAAACCAAACTATTGCAAGAAAAGGCAATATACCTTACAGTGATTCCGAAGTTCAAAGTCCCCGCGGCCCGGTCTCTGACCAGGGCCTCCTCGTTGCTGGACTGGTCAACCAGGCTGCTGGACGCGGCTGCTCGCAGCCTGACGCATGAATCACAGCCTGGTTGTTCAGGTATCCTTTGGAGGTGTTTATCAAGTTCTCTTTTGAACACTATGAGAGGCCAACCAGTTATTAAGTGTAGCGGGAGCTTGTTGAACAGTCTGTGGCCTCTGATGTTGAAAGTTCTCTATCGCAGTTCTCTAAAGTTAGAAAAGATTCAGAGGTATGCCACCAGACTAGTCCCAGAACTGAGAGGTATGAGCTACGAAAGGCTAAGGCAGCTAAATCTCACGTCCCTGGAAGACAGAAGAGTAAAGGGAGTCTTGGTAACCACCTACAAAATTTTCAGGGGAATTGACATTGTGGACAAAGACAAACTCTTCAGCACGGGTGGAACACGAACAAGGGGACACAGGTGGAAACTTTGTACCCAGATGAGCCACAGAGACGTTAGAAATAATATTTTCAGTGTCAGAGTAGTTAACAAATGGAATGCATTAGGCAGTGATGTGGTGGAGGCTGACTCCATACACAGTTTCAAATGTTGATATGATAGAGTCCAGTAGGCTCAGGAATCTGTACATCAGTTGATTGACAGTTAAGAGGCGGGACTAAAGAGTCAGAACTCAATCCCCGCAAGCACAACTAGGTGAGTACACTTACATAAAGGTATACACACATACCTTGAGGTTACCTTGAGGTGCTTCCGGGGCTCAGCGTCCCCGCGGCCCGGTCGTCGACCAGGCCTCCTGGTTGCTGGGCTGATCAACCAGGCTGTTGGACGCGGCTGCTCGCAGCCTGATGTATGAGTCACAGCCTGGTTGATCAGGTATCCTTTGGAGGTGCTTATCCAGTTCTCTCTTGAACACTGCGAGGGGTTTGCCAGTTATGCCCCTTATGTGTAGCGGAAGCGTGTTGAACAGTCTCGGGCCATACATAGAGATACATACCATACATAGAGATACATACCATACATAGACATATACACATACTTAGAGGTATACACACACACATACATAAGCATTAACAGAATAAAGCGGTCAACCTACCAGGAACCTATTTACTGCTCGGTTAAAGAAGCTGCTGGTTTGTTTTGCTTCGGCCGGAAATCGAACCCAGGCCTCTTGGACATCGACTCCCGAGTACTGACCGCTAGTGTGCGTGTGTGTGGGAGGGAAGGGGGGGGGGTAAGGGGGATACGTGTACGTGAGTGCCTGGACGTACGTGTGTGCGTGCGTGCGTGTGTGTGTGCGTACCTCACCTATTTGTGCTTGCGGGGGTTGAGCTTTGTCTGGTCCCGCCTCTCAACTGTCAATCAACTGGTGTACTGATTCCTGAACCTACTGGGCTCTATCATACCTACATTTGTGTGCGTGTGTGCGTGCATGTGTGTGTGCGTGCGTAGACCCTCACTTCCCCCAACTAAAGATCCTGGCGAGGTGGTCCCCACGGTCAAGGACACCCCCCACCCACCCCCACCCTTCCCACCACGGCACGGACTCCCGCCTATAAACCATTATTTCTTTTCCTGTCCATCAACCTCTTGATGGTTGCTTTTTGGAGAAGAAGGAGGAGCAGCAGCAGCGTGGTATGAGGGAGGCTGGCCGCGGTAGGAGACAGGTGGCCGGTGAGGGGTGCGGGGAATATCGTATTGACGAAAATGAAGCTGAAATGGCTGTGTGTTCAGGGTCACCACGGCAGCGGCCGCCGGAGATGCCAAATTCTCCCGGCAGAGTCGGTCGTCGTCGGAGGCAGGCAAGCAGGTGGTGGACCTGCCTGTTCCTCCTCCTCCCTCCCTCCTTGCCGGATCTTCGTCACCGTGTTATTGATCATGACATCTTGTCTTATCAGAAGGCTGTGATCGTGTAAATTGAGGCGTTCTGTGGGAGGTAATAAAAGGGATTTATTTTTTTCGGGGGGTGGAAGCGACGCGCTTGGAGCTGGTGGGCGGGGTGGGAGGAGAGGAGAGGAGAGCTGGTGCCAACTTTCTTAGATATATGTACATTTCTCTCTCTCTCTCTTTCTCTCTCTCTCTCTCTCTTTCTCTCTCTCTCTCTCTCCCTCAGAAGTAGGTCAACGGTCTGAATCCCTGGAAAGCCAAGTTTATAAATTTACCCTGGAGACATGACAGAAGGAGTGTGGTATTGCAGGTGGTGGTGGGGGAGGGAAATTGGTGTTTGGGTAAGGGGATGTGGCAAGGGTGTAGGGAGGGGGGAGGGGGATGTGGTGGTGGTCGATGATAGGCCTATGGTAGTGTGTGTGTGGTTGGGACGACCCGCTGCTCTCTCTCTCTCTCTCTCTCTCTCTCTCTCTCTCTCTCTCTCTCTCTCTCTCTCTCTCTCTCTCTGTCTCTGTCTCTGTCTCTGTCTCTGTCTCTCCCCCCTCCCCCCCAACTGGGGACTACGGCCTCCACCGCTCCTGTATGTTCTTCACTGATACATTGACTTAGTTGTGTGTGAAGCCTCTGCGTACAGTATATGTTGTTCTTATGCGAAATTACATTTATTTATTTATTCATTTGTGTATATGTATATATGAGTGAGAGGGTAGGGTTGCCTAAGATATTTTTAAGCGTTTACCTATGATTACCGACTTCAAAAATACATCACTTAACACTATAGTATAGGTTCAAATAAAACTTTTACAAATGCTGAAAATAAGTTTTTTGTGTAGTTAGGCCTAAGCTTATAGATAATGTCTCAAAATAAAGGTTGTTGGAAACTGGACTTGATGACTTGGCGGGCATCTGAAGACAAATATATATATAAGCCACAGGTCTTAGATCACAGAGTTAGAGGAACATATGTAAGATTAAAAGGACAATATTACATGAGCTTGGAATGGAGAAGGTGAATTTAATGATGCTGTTCTTGAAGTAGTAATTAAATGTGTCGAGTATGACAGTAAGGCCGTGCTATATGCAACGTGGATGGGTGAGGAGGAAGGTGGAAATACAGGAACAGCGATGTTGAGGACTCAGATTCTTAGTGTGTGCGCGTGTATGTTTATGTATATATTATATAGTATCGCACATACCAAAAGAATGGGGGTGGTAGGAGAAGAAAATATCAAAGTGTTCAGTGAGGATCCACAAGGTCTTCTCTGGGTACTCATTATTTTCTTCTCCGAGGCTATGGGTCCCTACACTTGCACCAGAGGTGGTACCCCTTTTAGGTATTAAAACAAATATATAATATATATATATATATATATATATATATATATATATATATATTATATATATATATATATATATATATATATATATAATATATATATATGTCGTACCTAGTAGCCAGAACTCACTTTTTGGCCTACTATGCAGGGCCAGATTTGCCTAATAAGCCAAGTTTTCTTGAATTAATATATTTTCTCTAATTTTTTCTTATGAAATGATAAAGCTACCCATTTCATTATGTATGAGGTCAATTTTTTTTTATGGAGTTAAAATTAACGTAGATATATGACCGAACCTAACCAACCCTACCTAACCTAACCTAACCTATCTTTATAGGTTAGGTTAGGTAGCTGAAAAAGTTAGGTTAGGTTAGGTAGGTTAGGTAGTCAAAAAACAATTCATGAAAACTTGGCCTATTAGGCAAATCGGGCCGTGAATAGTAGGCTGAGAAGTGCGTTCTGGCTACTAGGTACGACATATATATATATATATATATATATATATATATATATATATATATATATATATATATATATATATATATATATATATATATAGTATTATTTAAGCAAGCTTAGATACATGGCAGGGTGCTGCTCTCAATTCTATGCAGAGGGATTAAGAGAGTGTAGATCAATTAGGAGCTAGTTATAATTGTTCATCTATAATATCACCCCCCCCCCTCTTGCTTCATGCGTCGACTCCGGAGGAGGAATGGAAGTGCTGTATGTGAGGAGACAGCAGAATAACGCACAGAACAGCAGAATAACGCACAGCAGAATAACGCACACTCCACTATTAGCTTGAGAATTGTAATGGTTTTAAGATTATATCTCTTATTGTTTGATCTTAAACATTTGTAACGAGCATTAGTTGGAAACAAAAAAGCTGCTGGAGTCGCTATAATTAAGATGGGAAACTCGCAGAAATCATTATGGGATCTTAGGACAGCCAGGTTAAGAGTTCACAGTGGCTGCCGTGGGGGGTTCAACGGGTTGCTGTTACCTTCCTTATTTACAAACAGCAATAAGATAACTGATCAGGCAGGCCCTAATAGTTACTGCTGTTTGTGGTAAGAGTGAACAAAGACTTCCTGTGATCTTGTCTTCCGGTCTTGTACGTCTTGAACACTACTAACTATTCCAGGGATATTTCTTAGACTGTATTGGTAGGAGTATCAAAAGTTGGGGAATTCTGGATGTTTTCCCCAGGTGTACTTGTCTTACCCACTTGGTATATTTTGCATTTAATATCATATATCTCACGCTAATAAAAGTAGTTGTTTTATTATGCAGATTAGGAGCTTGACATTTCAAGTTTTTTTTTCATACATAGATTAGGCTATAATATAAATATTTCATCTCCGTTGCACATAATATATTCTGAAAGCTCTGAGGCTGTCACATTGGTTATACTACTTACATACTTATATACTTAGTTTAACATACTACACATTTTATTGTTTAATTTTTTAAGTTATTAGGCTACCTCTCGACATCAGTATTCTTTGTTTAGTCATTTTAGTGCGTTAAAGCTTTGCACCACCCTGTTTCCCAGGTTGGTGGTGGTTGTTTAAGATTCGCTATCTGGAACAAAAAGGGCCAAGTAGCACGGGCTATGGCGAGCCCGTAGTCCCCCAAGCTGGTGTTCGGGTCGTATACCACTCTTTCTCAAGCTGGTGTTGCTCTCATATCTCCCACCGTGTTTCCAGTATAACCGCACATTGCGCATACTCATTCCCACGTAACATACCTTCCTAAGCACATTTGGCATCCATTCCCACACATAAATTTATATTAAGACGTAAATAATGTTTCCGGTACATTGCCTCCTTACACAGCCGCACAATTGGCAAAATGCCGAGGCGTGTCTCTTGATATAGCAGATTTTGGGAGGCCTGTCTTAACAAGAACTTAAGAGAGAAACATACATGGCGGTGGTTCCACAGGCCCGTACCAGGCAGGTCCTATTTACAAGCTGGTGACACATAAACCTACTCATTTTCATTCGTCTGTCTGTCCAACTCATTTGAAGGCCTCTCCCAAGTTTTGGTAGCAATGGCTCTTGACGGCTTCGTCTCATTCCTCTACTACTCTAGGCTCTAATGTTCGTGTGTTTAGATGGATAATTTTGTAAAGCATTATATTACAATACATATTTAAAGGCATTTTTCTTAGTACTGTGTGTATAAAATAAGGTGAATGAACTGTTGAATGTTCTAATATCTTGACCTGTCTCGTGCTGCTATCCAGTCTCCACAAGCCTCCTCTACTCCATGAAAATGAGAAATAGGCAAATGAAAGGATAGTGAAAAAGATCTATAATATTAATTTAGTGATGAAAAGTCAATAATAATAATAATAATAATAATAATAATAATAATAATAATAATTACAGCATTATTATTATTATTATTATTATTATTAAACTTAACATACCTTACCCAATGCTGGGCTGTGTAGACTACAACACTGAAGAGGTCACAGTTGTGTGTGTGTGTGTGTGTACTCAAACAGTTGTGCTTGCGGGAGTTGAGCTTTGACTCTTTGGTCCCGCCTCTCAACCGTCAATCAACTAATGTACAGATTCCTGAGCCTACTGGGCTCTATCATATCTACACTTGAAACTGTGTATGGAGTCAGCCTCCACCACATCACTTCCTAATGCATTCCATCTGTTAACTACTCTGACACTGAAAAAGTTCTTTCCCTGTGACTCATTTGGGTACTCAGTTTCCACCTGTGTCCCCTTGTTCGCGTACCACCAGTGTTTATCCTTATCTATCCTGTCAATTCCTCTGAGAATTTTGTGGGTAGTGATCATGTCTCCCCTTACTCTTCTGTCTTCCAATGTGTGTGTATGTGAAAACATTCGACTACACAAAATACAATACCCGGCGATTTAGCGTTTCGACCACCAACCAACCCTCCCCCCCCCCCCACATTCCCCTCAAAAATAAACTACCAAACAATAAGTGTGATACGACAACCATATAGATGTTTCCTCCGCACGAAGACACCAATTTCGACGCGATTACCACCCGAAAAAAATGTCAAATGTCAAAAAGCCCACTTGGGAAACAGGGCTGAAGACCAAAACTTACTGACACTTTACCAACTGAAAAATTGTGTGAATGAATTATAGAAAAACGCACTGAAATATTTAGAATCCTTTCTTTGCTACTGATAATTGAGACAGTTAAGCAAGTCCCAGCTGTGTCTGGGTACAAGTGACAGGATGAACAATCCAGCGGGTTTTCTTCCTATTGGGGAGTGTTGTACATGCTGCTATGGCGGTGTGTCCACTCACAGGATGGGTGGGGCTGCCCAATACTGTCACTATGGCGGTGTGTCCACTCACAGGATGAGTGGCGCTGCCCAATACTGTCACTATGGCGGTGTGTCCACTCACAGGATGAGTGGCGCTGCCCAATACTGTCACTATGGCGGTGTGTCCACTCACAGGATGAGTGGCGCTGCCCAATACTGTCACTATGGCGGTGTGTCCACTCACAGGATGAGTGGCGCTGCCCAATACTGTCACTATGGCGGTGTGTCCACTCACAGGATGAGTGGCGCTGCCCAATACTGTCACTATGGCGGTGTGTCCACTCACAGGATGAGTGACGCTGCCCAATACTGTCACTATGGCGGTGTGTCCACTCACAGGATGAGTGGTGCTGCCCAATACCGTCACTATGGCGGTGTGTCCACTCACAGGATGGGTGGTGCTGCCCAATACCGTCACTATGGCGGTGTGTCCACTCACAGGATGAGTGGCGCTGCCCAATACCGTCACTATGGCGGTGTGTCCACTCACAGGATGAGTGGCGCTGCCCAATACCGTCACTATGGCGGTGTGTCCACTCACAGGATGGGTGGTGCTGCCCAATACTGTCACTATGGCGGTGTGTCCACTCACAGGATGGGTGGTGCTGCCCAATACTGTCACTATGGCGGTGTGTCCACTCACAGGATGAGTGGCGCTGACCAATATTGTCACTATGGCGGTGTGTCCACTCACAGGATGAGTGGCGCTGCCCAATAACTCGCCCCTCGGGGCAAAATTAAAAAAAAACATAGTCCTAATTTACAAACGAAGTAATTTCTAAAAAAAAACAAATAAATTACGAAATTTATATCATAATAATTATATTCCTTTAAAGACAAGACTCAAATTAAGAGAGATTAATGTGTGGGAAAAGTGTAGTTGCAGCTTGCAACATGTAAAGTAATTAACGTAGTGATTTGTACAAATAATGATAATAATTAACATGAACTATAGGAAAGCTCTATATAAATGCGGTATCGCAATAAAAATGGATAACAATAACAAATTATAATTATTGTTAACGATATCGTGCAGTAGTAAAATCTTCTAATAATTGTATTGAATATAATTGTTTAAATTGTCATAATAATAATGTTTATTATCATAGATGTAGAACTGAATACAAAATAATAATGATAAAATACAAATATTATTTTATTATTGTAATTTTAATATTGTAATATTTTTAATATTGAAATATTTTAATATTTTAATATTGAATATTAAATATAAATATTTTAATATTGTAATATGAAAATATTTATATAATAAGTAATAGCGGTCAAATAATACAATAAAGAGCCTGATGACAATAATAATAATGGCAGACATGATAAAAATAATAATGATTTAAAACCCAATATTATTAGAGATATTAATATTTATATTAATACTCTTGCCCTTGGCACACTAGACCAGGTCAGACAAGTGTAAACAAAACAAAAATAAACAAATAAACAAAATAAACAAACAAAACAAGTAAAATAAACAAAAGTAAGATAATTAAACAACTTAGTACATGGTAGTAGTACAGATAAATTAGACTGTTTATCCCAAAACCTTGTAAGGCTTTGTGGCAGTACTGAACAAGGGTATAATTTAAATCTATATTTTATTATATAATTATTAGAATTACTTTTTATCAGTGGCGAGGTAACAGTATTTAATAAAAGGCCTAATAATAATAATAATAATAATAATAATAATTCACAAAAATTCACAAAATATTTTGGCAACAGGATGGTTGCCATATTCTGGTATGGTACCTCCTGATATCTTGTACAGTACTGTAACAATATTGATATCTTGTACAGTACTGTAGCAATATTGATGTCTTGTACAGTACTGTAGCAATATTGATATCTTGTACAGAACTGTAGCAATATTGATATCTTGTACAGTACTGTAGCAATGTTGATATCTTGTACAGTATTGTAGCAATATTGATATCTTGTACAGTACTGTAGCAATATTGATATCTTGTACAGTACTGTAACAATATGGATATCTTGTACAGTACTGTAACAATATGGATATCTTGTACAGTACTGTAACAATATTGATATCTTGTACAGTACTGTAACATTATGGATATCTTGTACAGTACTGTAACAATATTGATATCTTGTACAGTACTGTAGCAATATTGATATCTTGTACAGTACTGTAGCAATATTGATATCTTGTACAGTACTGTAGCAATATTGATATCTTGTACAGTACTGTAGCAATGTTGATATCTTGTACAGTACTGTAGTAATATTGATATTTTGTGCAGTACTGTAGTAATATTGATATCTTGTACAGTACTGTAGCATTATTGATATCCTGGGAGTATGTATGATAAATGCTACAGTACTGTAGCAATATTTATATACTTAACTGTACAGATTTTGATATCTTGTACATTGCTGCAGTAATATTAACATCTTGCCCAGTACTGTAGTAATATTGATATCTTATGCAGTACTGTAGTAATATTGATATCTTATGCAGTACTGTAGTAATATTGATAATCACTGTACTAATATTGATATACATTTCTGTACTAATATTGATATCTTGTACTGTAGCATTATTGATATCTTATATAGTACTGTAACAATATTGATATCTTTTACGGTACTGTAGCAATGCTGATATCTTATACAGTACAGTAGCAATATTGATATCTTATACAGTATTGTAGCAATATTGATATCTTATGCAGTCCTGTAGCAATATTTATATATTTTACAGCATTATAGCAATATTGATGTTTTATACAGTACTGTAGCAATATAGATATCTTGTACAGTTCTGTAGCAATATTGATATCTTGTACAGTTCTATAGCAATATTGATATCTTGTACAGTTCTGTAGCAATATTGATATCTTGTACAGTACTGTAACAATATTGATATCTTGTACAGTACTGTAACAATATTGATATCTTGTACAGTACCGTAACAATATTGATATCTTGTACAGTACTGTAGTAATAATAATATCTTGTACAGTACTGTAGTAATATTGATATCGTGTTCAGTACTGTTGTAATATTGATATATTTTTGACTAGTGTAGTAATATTAATATCTTGTACAGTACTGCACTAATATTGATATATTGCACAGCACTGTGGTAATACTGTATTGATATCCTATACAGTATTTTAGTTATAATGAAATCCAGTTCTGTTGTAATAATGATATGCATTAGAGTTCTGTAATAATAAATATATTCTATAGATAGAGCACTATAGTACTGCACTAATGATATCCAATATAGTACTATCGCGTTACACATGATAAGAGTACTGCATTAATAAAGATATCCTATTGATCACTGTAAAGTTAAAGACAAGGCACGCGTTGCTGCAGATAACACGCACTTGGGGAAGTAGAAGAGTTGTCAGAACCCTACCTGGATATCAGTACATATTGAGATATCAATATTGCTATAGTATTGTACTAGATATCATTATTGCTGCAGTGCGGTACAGGATATCAGTATTGCTACGGTACTGTATAAAATATCGATATTGCTACGATACTGTACAAGATATCAATATTGCTACGATACTGTACAAGATATCAATACTGTATTACTGCAGTACTGAACAAATACAGACAGGAGTAATTGTCTGCAAAAGAAGTGTACTTTTCGCGGGCAGAAACTAAATGTAAAGTAATAATAATAATAATAATATAATAATAATAATAATAATAATAATAATAATAATAAACAGAACTCTTAAGTTTATGATCTTTAGATTTTTTTGATTTTTTTATAAATTGTAATTATTCAAATTGGTAATATCATTATCTGTATTCTAATGAGTCGGAAAAGCAGTACTGGTTGTAGGATTTTTTTGCTTCTTCAAAAGCATTTTTCTTGTTCTTAAGTAATTGCATTCTTAACAGATGTTGAATATTGCCAATTAATTGTTGTTCTGATAAATTTTTGGAAAATACTGATAAACCCATGGAAATGCTGATCAACTCATGGAAATGCTGATCAACCCATGGAAATCCTGATCAACCTATGGAAATGCTGATCAATTCATGGAAATGCTGATCAACTCATGGAAATGCTGATCAATTCCTAATAAAACAAAGAAGGGGCATGGCATAGGTTCATCTGTTTTTGTTAACCTTGAAAATTGGTCGCAAAGGTACATTTCATTTAGTACTTCAGGGAGATAGGTGGCATACAATACTGAGATAGGATTTCCTAGTGTTTATTCACTCGGGGTTAATATATGACGTTTAAGGGTTTATTTAGGATTGGTGTTTTTTCAGGATTTATTTAGGGATGGTATTTTATTTTCAGGATATTTTGTTTTGATTTTTTGCGGGGAATGGAATTTAGTTTTTCAGGGTTAATTTAGGTACGCAATATTGTTCTTAAGGATTTATTTATGAATGATATTGTATTTTTCACAATATATTTAATGATGATTTTTTTTTTAGAATTTATTTAGGGATGATATTTAGTTTTTTTTAAGACTAAACCACACACTAGAAAGTGAAGGGACGACGACGTTTCTGTCCGTCCTGGACCATTCTCAAGTCGATTGTGTTTAGTTTAATTTGTTTTTTGCTAGTTTTTTTTAGGGATGGTATTTTTTTCAAGGTTTATGTAGTGGTATCGACATTAGTGGCACTGTTGCTGGTTTATAAAGACGCCGATGGAACTGTGCTTGGTTTATGATCGCTGTGGTTTAGGTAAATGACGGTGGCAGTGTTGGTTTATGCTGGCGGCGGTGCTAGGCTTTTTTTATGCTGGCAGTGGTGATGGCTTTTCTTGGTTTATGATAGCGGCGTTGGGTTATGCTTTTGTTAATGATAAAGGTGGTAATGCTGTGCTTGGTTTATCATGGCGCCTGTAGCACTCTGCTTGGTTTACCATTACAACAGTGGCGCTGTGTTTGGTTCACCGTGATGATGATGGCGCTGTGCTTGGTTTACGATGACAACGGTGGCACTGTGCTTGGTTTATAGTGACGCTGTGCTTGGTTTACGATGACAACGGTGGCACTGTGCTTGCTTTACGATGACGGCGGGGCCCCGATCTTGGTTTACGATGACGGCGAAACCCTGACCTTGGTTTACAATGACATTAGGCCCCTGTGCTTGGTTTACGATGACGGCGGCGGCATAGGTGTTTCGGCAACACATTTTGAGGCGCTCACGGTGTTTGCTGTTTAGATTAGGGATATTGTTGATGCACAATAGATTTGTAAGACACCGTAAGCCACTGTTACATGTTAGTTTACTGGGCTTTGTGCTGTGTTTACGGTGAGTGCATAGTGGTGTATTGGTTTAGTTTACATTACATCTTTTTTTTTTAATTTAGATTTTTGTTATCTTTTTAACTTGTATTTCTGCGTGATAATTAAGTGTAGCAATGTGGGGGTCTGGGCCTCACCGGCACAGTATTTTATCCATTTTGATTCCGAGGAGTTATTGTCTTGAAAATAGAATGAAAACCAATTATTATTATCACTTAGCTGGTTGAAGTGTACATGTTATGTACAGCAAAGGTATTTGTTGTAAGGGGGATACTGTACTCCTGCTGTACAGTACAAACACACTGTAACAGTGTGTGTGTGTGTGTGTGTGTGTATAAGTGTTACTGTACCTTGAGGTTACCTTGAGGTAGCCTACATTACTACCTTACCTACCATAATGTAGTATAAATTATGAGTACCGGCGGAGGGGTTGTGTCATTTTGTTGCCAGATTGTTATAACAAATTGTAGCACAGAACTGTTGTACCAGCTGTAGTACAGTACCGTTGTAGCAGGTGTAGCACAGTGTTGCTGTAGCAGCTGTAGCACAGTACTGTTGTAGCAGCTGTATTACAGTACTGCTGTAGCACAGTACTGTAGCAGCTGCAGCACAGTACTGTTGTAGCAGCTGTATTACAGTACTGCTGTAGCAGCTGTATCACAGTACTGCTGTAGCACAGTAGTAATATTATTATCAGTGTTATTTACCTCTTGTGTTTGCTAATTCTTTTCCTAAAATTAGTTTTTATTTGTTCATAAGTGACATGCGAATTTGGTATAATAATTCATTGGTTAATTCTGCAATTTGCAGTATTTCCAATACCGCTGATGTTATCTTGGCTATGTTATTAATTTTATATTTACAATGTATATATATCTTCGTATTTTTTATTCAAATTAGCGCCCAGAATTATATGTTACCTGCTCTACACTTTTGTTTGGTAAAGTTGTATTGTATTAAATATTAATTTAGCTTCTTTGTGTATCTGTTCACATATTAACTTCATATGTAATATATAAATACAGATAATCTAATAAGGAGTTTCCTTTACAATTCGGCTTTTCGATAATTTTATCTTTGAACTGTGGGCGGATGAATCTGCTTAATAAGCATGATACAGTACTATATATACTATATAACAAAATTTTTATTGCCTGTTATTCCTTATCTCTGCCTAGAATATTTTAAAACGAGATCGGGTTTATATATATATATTATATATAATATATATATATATATATATATATATAATATATATATATATATATATATAGAACACACACTAGAAAGTGAAGGGACGACGACGCGTTTTCGTTCCATCCTGGACCATTATCAGTCGATGTCATCACAATCGTTTGTGATAGTGGTCCAGTAACGGACCGAAACGTCGTCTCGTCTCTTCATTTGGTCACACTATAGTGTTGATTGTGAAACCGTAAAAGATTTTTAGACCTCCTACCTGGCCTATTGTATCCACCTGTGCGTAACCTATGAACATAACTCTGACATTTCTGGTAATCTTCCTTATCATCTATCCTATAATTTGCATGTCCAGTTTAAAGAACAAGAACTCAACTTCATCCTCATCCATTACAATCACCTCCGTGTGCCTCAAATACACCCCCCTCCAACCCCTACCACAACCTTCCAGATATCCCCCCATCCACATTAAGGTGCTACCCCTCCCCAGGGTCACCCCTTCACCCGAGGGTGTGACAGCACCCCACCCCTCCAGGAGGGGTTTCACGTGTTGTACCATGGGTCATTTTCACTCCGACCTCTCGCTGCTCCCCCCCCCCCTATCACTTGATAGTGGTCCGTGATCTGTGAGGGTGAGGGAGGTGTGTGTGTACTCACTATTTGATGCTTTGCGGGGCGTGAGCTTTGGCTTCTTTTTGTTCCGCCTCTCAACTGCCAATTTACTGATTTACAGGTTCCTGAGCCTTTTTAAATATACTCGTTATTGGTCTCTATCATAGCTACACTGAACTGTGTATGGAGTCAGCCTCCACCACATCACTGCCTCAATGCATTCCATTTGTCAACTCACTCTGACACTAAAAAATTTATTTCTAATATCACTGTGGCTTATTTGTGCACTCAGTTTCTACTTGTGGTCCTTCCTAGTGGCGTGTGCCCTCTTGGTGTTAACATCCTGGTCTTTATATACCACGATCAATTTCCCTGAGAATCTTGATGTGGCGATCATGTTCCCCCCTAACTCTTCTCTCTTCCAGCGATACCTTTTAATTCCATGATGTGTGTTGTGGTGTGTGGTGTGTGTTGTACTCAATTATTTGTGCTTGCGGGGGTTTGAAGCTTTGGCTTTTTGGTCTCGCGCCTCTCATCCTGTCTATCAACCTGTGTACAGATTCTTGAGCCGATCTGGGCTGCTATCACTCTACACTTTGAACAGTGTATGGAGTCAGTCTTCACTCACATCCCTGGCCTAATGCATTCCATCGTTACACTACTCTGCACCTGATAAAAGTTCTTCCTAACTTCCATGTGGCTCATTTGGGTACTCAGCTCTGCCACCTAGTGTCTTATCTACACATTTCACTGCTCTCACAATTCCTCTGATAATTTTTATGTGGTATCATGTCTCCTTAACTCTTCTGCTTCCAGGTCGGAGGTTTCAGTGTTCCAGTAATCTTTTCCTCGTAGCTCTACCCTCAGCTCTGGACTACAGTGGTGTCAAACATCTGAACCTTTTTATACTTCGTTTGTGTTTGGACATCCACGCTGGAGTCCTTATCAATCAAATCGCTGCATTGGCCCATTACGAGGCAGTTCCTAGTTTGACCCTACCAGGTGCTACTATATTTATTCTGTTAAATTCACATACTTATTATATATTGAAAATAGTTTCATGTTATGCCACCCACCCTATGAATCTCTCTCTCTCTCTCCTCTTCTCTCTCTGCTCTCTCTCTCCTCTCTGCTCCCTCCATCTCTTCTCTTTCTCTCTCGCTTCCTCTCTCTCTCTCTCTGTCGTCTCAATTTATATAATCTAGATAGATAATTTACACACACACACTACACCACTTAGTATATTATATATATAGAAATTTATATACAGCTAACGCACCGGGTGAGGTCGTTTTAAGAGTTTAAGAGGGAGGCTCATTAGGGTGACAAGGTCCTGAATGAGACAGCAGAGTAAACTCTGATCTCAGGTGCAGCTGAGAGGGCAGGTAAACCAGGGTACTAGCCCAGGTAACCATGGTAACTAGCCCCAGTTAAACCTAGAGGTACTAGCCCCATAGTAAACCTGGGTACTATAGCCCCAGGTAAACCATGGTACTAGCCCAGGTAAACAGGTACTAGCCCCAGTAACATGGTAACAAGCCCCTGGTAACCGGAATAGCCCCCAGGTAAACCATGTCTTAGCCCCAGTAAACCATGGTATATCCCATAACCATGGTAATTATCCAGGTTAAACGGTACTAGCCCCAGGTAAACCAGGGAACTAGCCCCAGGTAAACAGAGTACTGGCCACATGTAAACAGGGGTACTAGCCCCAGGTAATAAACCACGGTACTAAGCCCCAGGTAAACCAGGAGGTAACTATGCCCCAGGTAAACCCCGGTATAGCCCCAGGTAAACCATGGTACTAGCCCAGGTGAAAACACAGGGTCCTAGCCCCAGGTAAACCAGGGTACTAGCCCAAGGTAAACCTAGGGTCACTAGCCCACAGGTAAACCAGGGTACTAGCCCCGGAAATCTCACGGTAACTAGCCCCAGGTAAACCAGGGTACTAGCCCCAGGTAACCAGGTACTACGCCCCAGGTAAACCAGGGTGTACTGCCCCAAGTAAACCGGGAACTATGCCCCAGGTAAACCAGAGTACTGGCCACATGTAAACCAGGGTACTAGCCCCGGTAAACTCGAGGGTACTAGCCACAGGTAAACCAGGGTACTAGCCCAGGTAAACCATGGTACGTAGCCCCAGGTAAATATATGCTGATCACGGATCTGCCAAATGACTGCCAGCGAAAATGGGTTTGGGAATTATACTAGCAATTATTTTACATATTTTCCACCAACGCT
>WNGS01142304.1:1706242-1721242 GCA_020271785.1 Procambarus virginalis
ATTGAAATGTTTCTGAAGTGTAATGTTATTTTTGTTCTTTCAGGTACTGGTTGACGAGACGAACTTGGCTGAGGTGCTGAGTAAGTTGTCCTGATGGCACTGCGGGCTCACCATAGCCCGTGCTACTTGGAACTATGTTCCAGGTAGCGAATCTTTTAACAACAACAACAACATGTTCCGTGGTTCAGGAGGAGGAGGGGGGGGGTGGCTGTATTTACCTAGTTGTATTCACCTAGTTGTGTTTGCGGGGGGTTGAGCTCTGCTCTTTCGGCCCGCCTCTCAACTGTCAGTCAACTGTTTACTAAATATTTTTACACACGCACAGGAAGTAGCCCGTAACAGTAGTCTAACTCCCAGGTACCTATTTACTGCTAGGTAATAGTGGCATCAGGGTTAAAGAAACTCTGCCCATTTGTCTCTGCCGGTGCCGGGAATCGAACCCGGGCCACAGGATAACGAGTCCTGCGCGCTGTCCACTCAGCTACCAGACCCCCTAAATAAGGGGTGTTTTGGGGGAGGGGGTGGTTGTGTGTTGGGGTAGGGGGTAGATGTGTGTTATTGTGTTGGGGAGAGCGTGCAGAGATCCTTTACTGCTAGAATCCACTCAGTAAAACATCTAAACTATTGGGACGGACTAAATTTAGAGCCTAAATCTGTATTCCCTTGAGCGCAGGCGGGAGAGATACATAATAATTTACACGTGGAAAATATTAGAGGGGCTGGTCCCAAAACTGCACACAGAAATAACACCACATGAGACCAGAAGACATGGCAGGATGTGCAGAATACCCCCGTTGAAGAGCAGAGGTGCAACAGGTACTCTGAGAAAGAACTATCAACATCAGAGGATAGTTCAACCGAGACTGTTCAACACGCTTCCACTACACATAAGGGACATAACTGGCCGACCCCTCACAGTGTTCAAGAGAGAACTGGATAAACACCTCCAAAGGATACCTGATCAACCAGGCTGTGGTTTGTACGTCAGGGTGCGAGCAGCCGCGTCCAACAACCTGGTTGACCAGTCCAGCAACCAGGAGGCCTGGTCGACGACCGGGCCGCAGGGATGCTAAGCCCCGGAAACACCTCAAGGTAACCTCAAGGTAAGGTAGTATACCATAAGATAATATTAGTACTTTATGAAATAATATTAGTACACCAAGACGTAATAACACCTGATAAATTCGGAAACTATGTGCATAGAATCCAAGTACTTACCATCACCATGAACACCATCACCATGAACACCATCACCATGAACACCATCACTACCACCATCACCATCATCACCACCACCACCATCACCACCACCACCATAAACACCACCACCAGGTACCATGAGCATCATCCAGGTCAATAAATATTAGGGAGCGTGATAGTGTGGCAGACACCTGTAATCTTGCACCATGGAGCACCTGTGTGGCGGCAGCGGTCACCTCAGGAGGACCTGGCCTCGCCCGACCCTGCTGGAGGAGGCGGCGGCGGCGCAGGAGGGCGTGCTCTAGGCTTCGGAGAAGTTATTCTCAGGGTGGTGGTGGAACCCTTGTAATTATCTCCTGGAACAACGGATTTATGCACGATTTTGAGTCTCCCAACCGACTCTCTCTCTCTCACACACACACACACACACACACACACACACACACACACACACACACACACACACACACACACACACACACACACACACACACACACACCTGTTGCCACCTGTTGATTGACGGTTGAGAGGCGGGACCAAAGAGCCAGAGCTCAACCCCCGCAAACACAACTAGGTGAGTACAACTAGGTGAGTACACACACACACACACAGAGAAAGCCTTTGACACAGTACCCCATAAAAGGCTGTTAAAAAAGTTGGAGCAACAGGCAGGAGTAAAAGGGAAGGTGCTCCAGTGGATAAGGGAGTATTTAAGCAACAGGAAACAGCGAGTAACGGTGAGGGGGAGACATCAGAGTGGCGAGATGTCACCAGCGGAGTCCCACAGGGCTCAGTACTTGGACCCATCCTGTTTCTAATATATGTAAACGATCTTCCGGAGGGTATAGACTCATTCCTCTGAATGTTTGCTGATGATGCAAAAATTGAGAATCAAGACGGATGAAGATAGACAGAGACTACAGGATGACCTGGATAAATTGGAGGAATGGTCTAGGAAATGGCTGCTAAAGTTCAACTCAGGAAAGTGTAAGATGATGAAATTAGGGGAAGGGAGCAGGAGGCTGAACACAAGGTATCATCTGGGAGGTGAAATCCTGCAAGAGTCAAATAGAGAGAAAGATTTGGGGGTTGATATCACACCGAACCTGTCCCCAGAGGCCCACATCAAAAGAATATCATCAGCGGCATATGCTAGACTGGTTAACATAAGAACTGCCTTTAGAAACTTGTGTAAGGAATCTTTCAGAACCCTGTATACCACTTATGTAAGGCCAATCCTGGAGTATGCAGCTCCAGCCTGGAGTTCATACCTAGTTAAACACAAGACAAAGTTAGAGAAGATTCAGCGGTATGCCACCAGGCTCGTCCCGGAACTGAGAGGAATGAGATACGAGGAAAGGCTAAAAGAGCTGAACCTCACATCCCTGGAAAACAGAAAAGTAAGGGGAGACATGATAATCACCTACAAAATTCTCAGGGGAATTGACAGGGTGGACATAGACAAACTCTTCAGCACTGGTGGGACACGAACAAGGGGACACAGGTGGAAACTTAATACCTAGATGAGCCACAGAGACGTTAGAAAGAATTTTTTCAGTGTCAGAGTAGTTAATAAATGGAATGCACTAGGAAGTGATGTGGTGGAGGCTGACTCCATACACAGTTTCGAATGTAGATATGATAGAGCCCAGTAGGCTCAGGAATCTGTACACCAGTTGATTGACAGTTAGAGGCGGGACCAAAGAGCCAGAGCTCAACCCCCGCAAGCACAACTAGGAGAACACACACACACTCAGTAACTATAACTGTCTTAGACTCAGGCATCACCAGGGAGGAAGACGCAAACATGTAGAAAAAGGGGAAAGGGAGTACTCTCAGCGCATCTCTTTTTACATAGGGTCATTAACGTGCGTTTACAAAGGTGAAATGCGATTCTGACACTGTTTATGTAGGACAGACGTAAATCTATGTGTTTATGTTTTTAGTTTAGATTAGCATTTTGAAAACACTCCAATCATCTTCTGCGGTTGATTGTTTAATAGTTCACTGAACTATATGTTTAACAGATCTCTCACCCTGTTTGTGGAGGGCAGAAGAAAAATGTATAAATGCTGGTTAGCATTGTAAATGTGTGGCCACGTCTGTGGTAGGAAAAAAATACCCTTCCTCACAACCATCTCTGTCCCCTCTGTCTCACAGGCCCTCTCTGTCTCACAGGCCCCTCTCTGCCTCACAGGCCCTCTCTGCCTCACAGGCCCTCTCTGTCTCACAGGCCCCTCTCTGTCTCACAGGCCCTCTCTGTCTCACAGGCCCTCTCTGTCGCTTACACATCCCCTTGCTCGCGAAGAGCTATTGTTTCACAGCACTGATCACAGTATTGCATCTATCTCTAACTTACACACTTCACCAATCAAAACTAATAGACAGGATTAATCTGAGACTTCTGAAAGCGGTGTGTCCAAGAGGCTTGTGGTACACAAATGCTGATGGAGTTACAAACAGAGCAGAAGAAATAAGAGAAAGTGTTAGCAAAAAAACTTTATTTAATTGCAATAAATAATGGAAACAAAAAGTAAATGATGCAATATTTTCAGTGGGATACCACTGGAAAGAAAGAATCAGAGGAGAGGAGATGAGAATTCTCAATCGACTTGAGAATGGTCCAGGACGGACCGAAACGTCGTCGTCCCTTCACCTTCTAGTGTGTGGTCTGGTCAACAGAGGAGAGGAGTTGCTCTTCCAGTAAAACGAAAGTGGGAAATTCAAGGAACTTGAAAATAAAAATACTACTCTTGTTAGCAGATGGGAAAAGGAGAGTGGTACTGGTAATTTACAACCCTCAAGGTAAAATAACCCCTCGGATAACAAGAGAAAACCCTGACAGGAGTACAATGACAACAACAAAAACATGCCAAGGTGAAGTGCAGACAGCAACAACACACAGAATGAGGGCTAAACTAGCTGTCATGGGGGACCTAAACCACAGAGAGATCGATTGGGAATCAAATAATCCTCATAGCTAGACAGAAAGGTGGCGGGAGCAAAATGTGTGGAAGTTGTGGAAAAGTTTCTTAACAGAGCATATAAACGGTGACACAAGGGAAAGGGGAAAAGAAATTGGACCAAACTCTCACAAGTCAAGCCTGGCTTCGGGCCGGGCTTGGGATGTAGAACTACTACCAGAACCCTATCAAGCAGGTATCAAGCCTGGCTTCGGGCCGGGCTTGGGGAGTAGAACTACTCCCAGAACCCTATCAAGTAGGTATCAAGCCTGGCTTCGGGCCGGGCTTGGGGAGTAGAAGAACTCCCAGAACCCCTTCAAGCAGGCATCAAGCAGGAGATACACCAAGCCTACTGGACTTGGTCGTCGGCCAGGATGAGGAGGACAGTAAGAACTTGGACCACCAAAATACCACTAGTGACCAGTGATCATTGTGTTCTGGTATTTAGACTTTATGATCGAACTTAAAACAATGACCATAAGGCAAGAGAACCTGAAAATGGAGAGTAGATTATAGAAAATGGGGAAAGAAAGAGAATATCTCAAAGTTCAGTGGCATGAAGAACTTAGAGGAAAGACAGTCACGGAAATGATGGACCAAGTCAGACTGTAATGTAAACAGAGGGAAAAAGGAGATTCAGACTAACAATAAGTCAAAAAGAGATAAATAGGAGAGAATATGATAACCCATGGTTCAGTAAAACAGTGCCAAGACGCAAAAACGGAAAGCAGGAGGGAGTGGAAGAAATCAATACATAAATATGATAAAGAGCGTTAGAAAGAAACTATAATAATGATTGTAAAGAAACCACCAAAACTCCTACACAGGCATATAAGAAGGAAAATAACAGTGAACCAACTGAACGGGCTCACCATAGCCCGTGCTACTTGGAACTTTGTTCCAGGTAGCGAATCTTTAACAACAACAGTGAACCAACAAGTGTAAAGGTTACACAAAAAAGGAAAGTTAGATATTCAGGAAATTATAAGGATAATTGCGAGGTACTCAACGCCCTGTTCCATCCTGGTGTTCACGAGGCCCTGTTCCATCCCGGTGTTCACGAGGCCCTGTTCTATCCTGGTGTTCACGAGGCCCTGTTCTATCCTGGTGTTCACGAGGCCCTGTTCTATCTCGGTGTTCACGAGGCCCTGTTCTATCTCGGTGTTCACGAGGCCCTGTTCTATCCTGGTGTTCACGAGGCCCTGTTCTATCCTGGTGTTCACGAGGCCCTGTTCTATCCTGGTGTTCACGAGGCCCTGTTCTATCTCGGTGTTCACGAGGCCCTGTTCTATCCCGGTGTTCACGAGGCCCTGTTCTATCCCGGTGTTCACGAGGCCCTGTTCTATCCCGGTGTTCACGAGGCCCTGTTCTATCCCGGTGTTCACGAGGCCCTGTTCTATCCTGGTGTTCACGAGGCTCTGTTCCATCCCGGTGTTCACGAGGCTCTGTTCCATCCCGGTGTTCACGAGGCCCTGTTCTATCCTGGTGTTCACGAGACCCTGTTCTATCCCGGTGTTCACGAGGCCCTGTTCTATCCTGGTGTTCACGAGGCCCTGTTCTATCCTGGTGTTCACGAGGCCCTGTTCTATCCTGGTGTTCACGAGGCCCTGTTCTATCCTGGTGTTCACGAGGCCCTGTTCCATCCCGGTGTTCACGAGGCCCTGTTCTATCCCGGTGTTCACGAGGCCCTGTTCTATCCCGGTGTTCACGAGGCTCTGTTCTATCCCGGTGTTCACGAGGCCCTGTTCTATCCCGGTGTTCACGAGGCCCTGTTCTATCCCGGTGTTCACGAGGCCCTGTTCCACCCCGGTGTTCACGAGGCCCTGTTCTATCCCGGTGTTCACGAGGCCCTGTTCTATCCCGGTGTTCACAAGGCCTGTTCCACCCCGGTGTTCACAAGGCCTGTTCCACCCCGGTGTTCACAAGGCCCTGTTCTATCCCGGTGTTCACGAGGCCCTGTTCTATCCCGGTGTTCACGAGGCCCTGTTCTATCCCGGTGTTCACGAGGCCCTGTTCCATCCCGGTGTTCACGAGGTCCTGTTCCATCCCGGTGTTCACAAGGCCCTGTTCCACCCCGGAGTTCACAAGGCCCTGTTCTATCACGGTGTTCACAAGGCCTTGTTCCATCCCGGTGTTCACAAGCCCTGTTCCATCCCGGTGTTCACAAGCCCTGTTCCATCCCGGTGTTCACAAGCCCTGTTCCATCCCGGTGTTCACAAGCCCTGTTCCATCCCGGTGTTCACAAGCCCTGTTCCATCCCGATGTTCACAAGCCCTGTTCTATCCCGGTGTTCAGGAGGCCCTGTTCTATCCCGGTGTTCACGAGGCCCTGTTCCATCCCGGTGTTCACGAGGTCCTGTTCCATCCCGGTGTTCACAAGGCCCTGTTCCACCCCGGAGTTCACAAGGCCCTGTTCTATCCCGGTGTTCACAAGGCCTTGTTCCATCCCGGTGTTCACAAGCCCTGTTCCATCCCGGTGTTCACAAGCCCTGTTCCATCCCGGTGTTCACAAGCCCTGTTCCATCCCGGTGTTCACAAGCCCTGTTCCATCCCGGTGTTCACAAGCCCTGTTCCATCCCGATGTTCACAAGCCCTGTTCTATCCCGGTGTTCAGGAAGCCCTGTTCTATCCCGGTGTTCACGAGGCCCTGTTCCACCCCGGTGTTCACAAGCCCTGTTCCACCCCGGTGTTCACAAGCCCTGTTCCACCCCGGTGTTCACAAGCCCTGTTCCACCCCGGTGTTCACAAGCCCTGTTCCACCCCTGGTGTTCACAAGGCCATGTTCCACCCCGGTGTTCACGAGGCCCTGTTCCACCCCGGTGTTCACGAGGCCCTGTTCCACCCCGGTGTTCACGAGGCTCTGTTCCAGAGTCTTAGATGTCGATGTTTGCAAACGATACAAAACTAATGAGGAGAGTTGTGACATGAAGAATGTAACATTCCCCAGATGCAGGCGACGAGTCACAATAACGTGGCTAAAGTATGTTGACCGGACCCCACACTAGAAGGTGAAGGGACGACGACGTTTCGGCGACGACATTCCCCAGATCGACTGAAAGAAGCTGCAGAGTTAGTGCGAGAAATGGCTACTGGAGTTCAGCACCAGCAAGTGTAAGGTGATGGAGATGGGAACAGATGACAGGAGACCAAAGGGACAGTACACGATGAAGGGAAGCTACCTCCTTATAATGACTAGGAAAAAATGACCTAAGAGTGGACATAACACAAGGATACAAGGATAAGCACCTCCAAAGGATACCTGATCAACCAGGCTGTGACTCATACGTCAGGCTGCAAGCAGCCGCATCAAACAGCCTGGTTGATCAGTCCAGCAACCAGGAGGCCTGGTCGACGACCGGGCCGCGGGGACGCTAAGCCCCGGAAGCACCTCAAGGTAACCTCAAGGTAAGACTAAACTCCTCACGGCTCATATGATAACGTCAGCAGCATACTCTGCTCCAGCAGAATTCAGAAGATCATTCAGAAACCTAAATAAGAAGGCATTTAGATAGCTGTAAACCTCCTACTTGAGGCCCATCTTAGAGTCTGCGCCTCATCTTAACGACTTATTATTATTAACATCTTTATTGACAAAATTAATTACAATTTTGCCTAATCTGAGGATTTTGATAGTCTTATTAAAGTGAGGATAATGCTGGTATTCACTGTCACGCAGGACAGAGGGTCATACATAACACAATAGGTCTAACCTGTAGGCTGAAGCACATATATATAACGACAACACTTACGGTAACTCGGAAAGCTTCACATGTTTGCAACGTCGCTCGTCCCAGCACGTGAAGCTTTTTTGCCGATTTTTTGTTTTGCACAGTTTTTGCAGAATTGCGACAGACTGAATATAAAGTGGCACTGAAGGCACTAATCCTGACGACGCTAGAAAGGAGGAGGGTTACTTGAATTACACGGGCTACTTGAATTCTTGTCGCTGGTTCATCTTAAGGAAGGGGTCAAGGAGAGTAAGGGAGGGTGAGGGAGGGTGAGGGAAGGTTGAGGGAGGGTGAGGGAAGGCAAGGGAGGGTAAAGGGAACCAGACACATTTGGCACTTATTCCCTGAAGTGGTTCCAGGGATGAGTGGCACCGTGGTCCCTGTCTCTGGCCAGGTCTCCTGTCGGATGCCACTGCAAGCACCCTGGCCTATGACTCACAGCCTGGTTGATCACTTACCTGTACACCTGTTTGTTAGCTTCCTTACACATAAGGAGTCGAACCTGGCCTCAGGCCGGGCTCGGGTTGTAGAAGAACTCCCGAAACCTCCACCAGGTATGTTCCAGGTATATTGACCAGACCACACACTAGAAGGTGAAGGGACGACGACGTTTCGGTCCGTCCTGGACCATTCTCAAGTCGATTGTGGGCACAATCGACTTGAGAATGGTCCAGGACGGACCGAAACGTCGTCGTCCCTTCACCTTCTAGTGTGTGGTCTGGTCAACATTAGCCACGTTATTGCGACTCATCGCCTGCACATGCTCCAGGTATAGTCTGTAAATCCCTTATATTGAAAGGCGGGGGTGTTGAAAACGTTCGGTCCCTTAGGCCTAATGTTTATTGAATTATTTCTTATAGAATCTACTGCGGGCCTAATTTTCCAAGGTGGTATTTTTCACCGTGCCACACCTCCCAGCCTCGTAAGGCAGTATTCAGTGTGCAGGTTTGGAACTAGTTTCTAGTAATATTTTCCAGATGTAAATTATGATTATCTCTCCCTTGCGTTGCGTCGAATACAATTTGTGGAATTGTATCAGCACTTCCACTATATCATTTGTGGTGTTTAGCTGCTCAGTGCAGATGAGTGTGTCCTTAATGTACCGGCTGACCTCCCCCTCTTGCCTGGGAATTGTGCCACATCTGAACAAAAGGATGTAATCTGGTATCCATATTTCTCGCTGGTTCTTTGTGCGAGATTCAGGGTAGGTTAGGTTAGCACCGAATTTCAGCTCCTTGTCGGGAGTTACGTGATGGACTCGGGGCTTCATGTGTCGTCTCGTGTGGTGGCAGTCACAAGTGTTGCCGTATTTTATGTTATTTTGGTTTAGTTTTCTTGGTGTTGGTATGTGTGGTTCTGGTGGGGTTGGGGGTTCTGGTCGGTGAATCGACTTGAGAATGGTCCAGGACTTGAGAATGGTTCAAGGCTTGAGAATGGTTCAGGGCTTGAGAATGGTTCAGGGCTTGAGAATGGTTCAGGGCTTGAGAATGGTCCAGGGCTTGAGAATGGTTCAGGAGTTGAGAATGGTTCAGGGCTTGAGAATGGTCCAGGGCTTGAGAATGGTTCAGGAGTTGAGAATGGTTCAGGGCTTGAGAATGGTTCAGGAGTTGAGAATGGTTCAGGGCTTGAGAATGGTTCAGGGCTTGAGAATGGTTCAGGGCTTGAGAATGGTTCAGGGCTTGAGAATGGTTCAGGGCTTGAGAATGGTTCAGGGCTTGAGAATGGTTCAGGGCTTGAGAATGGTTCAGGGCTTGAGAATGGTTCAGGGCTTAAGAATGGTTCAGGGCTTGAGAATGGTTCAGGGCTTGAGAATGGTTCAGGACTTGAGAATGGTTCAGGGCTTGAGAATGGTTCAGGGCTTGAGAATGGTTCAGGGCTTGAGAATGGTTCAGGGCTTGAGAATGGTTCAGGAGTTGAGAATGGTTCAGGGCTTGAGAATGGTTCAGGGCTTGAGAATGGTTCAGGGCTTGAGAATGGTTCAGGGCTTGAGAATGGTTCAGGAGTTGAGAATGGTTCAGGGCTTGAGAATGGTTCAGGGCTTGAGAATGGTTCAGGGCTTGAGAATGGTTCAGGAGTTGAGAATGGTTCAGGAGTTGAGAATGGTTCAGGGCTTGAGAATGGTTCAGGGCTTGAGAATGGTTCAGGGCTTGAGAATGGTTCAGGAGTTGAGAATGGTTCAGGAGTTGAGAATGGTTCAGGGCTTGAGAATGGTTCAGGGCTTGAGAATGGTTCAGGGCTTGAGAATGGTTCAGGACTTGAGAATGGTCCAGGACGGACCATCCCTTCACCTACTAGTGTGTGGTTTAGTCAATTCTGGTGGGGGTCTCGATGGGTTTGTGCCCTATCTAGAAGTTTTCTAAGGGGTTCTCTAAGGAGTTTTCTAAGTTCTTCTAAGCTTCATAAGATTATCACTTGCTAAGCTGAAGGAACTATGGGGGGTTCAATTCCTACCTTTCTAAGGTGGGTAGGAGCTTAATTTACATTTCTTGCGGCCGTGTAAACTAAACAAGAATTTTGGTCTGTATGGTTGTGGGTGTTTCCATAATGGTTTTGGTGTTATTCACGTGGTCTTATTCACCCAGTTGTTTCGGCACACCAGGAGACACGCACTTCAGTGTTTCGAGACAGGACTCACGCACGGCCAGATGTGTAGGACAAGGAGACAGACAGACACAGACACACACACACACACACACACACACCACACACACACACACACACCACACACACACACCACACACACACACACACACACACACAAACAGTTTTGTCGGGTTAGGCAGGTCCAGGTGTAGGGCACGTAGCCCTGGGCACGAACAGGCCCAGGGCTATATTCACGAAGCAGTTACGCAAGCACTTACGAACCTGTACATCTTTTCTCAATCTTTGGCGGCTTTGTTTACAATTATTAAACAGTTCATGAGCTCCGAAGCACCAGGAGGCTGTTTATAACAATAACAACAGTTGATTGGCAAGTTTTCATGCTTGTAAAATGTTTAATCAAAGTAACCAAAGCCGTCAAAGATTGAGGAAAGATGTACACGTTCGTAATACTTGCGTAACTGCTTCGTGAATCTGGCCGCAGGTGTGTAGGGCCAAGGCAGGAGCAGGGCCACACGTGTAAGACTAGGGCACAGCTGGTGAGGGAATGTTAGGCCAGCGAACACAGGGCTAGAAGCTTAGGGATCTGAGGAGACATTAGAATAGAGCACAAGGGAGCCGGTGGCCGAGCGGACAGCACGCTGGACACGTGATCCTGTGGTTCGGTCCCGGGCGCCGGCGAGAAACGATGGGCAGAGTTTCTTTCACCCTATACCCCTGTTACCTAGCAGTAAATAGGTACCTGGGAGTTAGTCAACTGTCACGGGCTGCTTCCTGGTGTGTGTGTGTGTACTCACCTATTTGTACTCACCTATTTGTGCTTGCGGGGGTTGAGCTTTGGCTCTTTGGTCCCGCCTCTCAACTGTCAATCAACTGGTGTACAGATTCCCGAGCCTACTGGGCTCTATCATATCTACCCTTGAAACTGTGTATGGAGTCGGCCTCCACCACATCACTGCCTAAAGCATTCCATCTGTTAACTACTCTGACACTGAAAAAGTTCCTTCTAACGTCTCTGTGGCTCATGTGGGTACTCAGTTTCCACCTGTGTCCCCTTGTTCGCGTCCCCCCAGTGTTGAATAGTTTGTCCTTGTCTACCCGGTCGATTCCTCTGAGGATTTTGTAGGTTGTGATCATATCTCCCCTTACTCTTCTGTCTTCCAGTGTCGTAAGGTGCATTTCCCGCAGCCTTTCCTCGTAACTCATGCCTCTTAGTTCTGGTACTAGTCTAGTGGCATACCTTTGGACTTTTTCCAGCTTCGACTTGTGCTTGACAAGGTACGGGCTCCATGCTGGGGCTGCATACTCCAGGATTGGTCTTACATATGTGGTGTACAAGATTCTGAATGATTCCTTACACAGGTTCCTGAACGCTGTGTAAGTGTGTGGTGGTGTGTGTGTGTGTGTGTGTGTGTGTGTGTGTGTGTGTGTGTGTGGTGTGTGTGTGTGTGTGTGTGTGTGAGAAAAAAAATAGTAGTAGTAAACAGTTGATTGACAGTTGAGAGGCGGGCCGAAAGAGCAGAGCTCAACCCCGTAAGCACAACTAGGTGATATAACTAGGTGAATACAAGGACAAACCACAGGTCTGCCAACAGCAGACCTGTGTTCATTACAGGTGATGCCCGGCACCTGGGGCCGAGCGGACTCTTACACTATCTATGGCTGCCTCACACAGGTTGACGTAAAATGATGGTCAACACAACATACAGGGCCCCCCCCGTCTCGTGTTGTGATTGGTCAAGATGTAACCGAGTCTCGCCCTCGTGTTGCGATTGGCCCAGGAGACCACACACAGGTGTTACGTCTCACCTCTGTGGTCACATGTGGTGTGTTGTTCCTCAGGAGATCAGCTGAGGGTGTGTCGCAGCCGTAGGTGTGTGTGGGGGGGGGGGGAACACACACTCCGGAAAGGGAAATTAGACTTTGTTTTTCTGAATCAAATCTGTATCGACAACAATGTATGGTGTCATGTCCTTATTGAGGTGAGTGTGTAGGGTAATTGTGTTCACTTATCTTGTATAAGAAGTTGTAATACATATGAAGGAACAGCTTGTGGTTATCAGCAAGAGAAGTATGCCAGCATATTTCTCATTGTTGATGATAGTGGTGTTATTTATACTGTGAGGCAGCAGGGTGGTACTGTGGGGCAGCAGGAGGTACTGTGAGGCAGCAGGGTGGTACTGTGAGGCAGCAGGGTGGTACTGTGGAGGCAGCAGGGAGGTACTGTGAGGCAGCAGGGTGGTACTGTGAGGCAGCAGGGAGGTACTGTGAGGCAGCAGGGAGGTACTGTGAGGCAGTAGGGTGGTACTGTGGGGCAGCAGGGAGGTACTGTGAGGCAGCAGGGAGGTACTGTGAGGCAGCAGGGTGGTACTGTGAGGCAGCAGGGTGGTACTGTGAGGCAGCAGGGAGGTACTGTGAGGCAGCAGGGAGGTACTGTGGGGCAGCAGGGAGGTACTGTGAGGCAGCAGGGAGGTACTGTGAGGCAGCAGGGAGGTACTGTGAGGCAGCAGGGAGGTACTGTGGGGCAGCAGGGTGGTACTGTGAGGCAGCAGGGAGGTACTGTGAGGCAACAGGGAGGTACTGTGAGGCAGCAGGGAGGTACTGTGAGGCAGCAGGGAGGTACTGTGAGGCAACAGGGAGGTACTGTGAGGCAGCAGGGAGGTACTGTGAGGCAGCAGGGAGGTACTGTGAGGCAGCAGGGTGGTACTGTGGGCAGCAGGGTGGTACTGTGAGGCAGCAGGGAGGTACTGTGAGGCAGCAGGTGGTACTGTGAGGCAGCAGGGTGGTACTGTGAGGCAGCAGGGTGGTACTGTGAGACAGCAGGGTGGTACTGTGAGGCAGCAGGGTGGTACTGTGAGGCAGCAGGGTGGTACTGTGGGGCAGCAGGTGGTACTGTGAGGCAGCAGGGTGGTACTGTGAGGCAGCAGGGTGGTACTGTGAGGCAGCAGGGAGGTACTGTGAGGCAGCAGGGAGGTACTGTGAGGCAGCAGGGAGGTACTGTGAGGCAGCAGGGAGGTACTGTGAGGCAGCAGGGTGGTACTGTGGGCAGCAGGGTGGTACTGTGAGGCAGCAGGGAGGTACTGTGAGACAGCAGGGAGGTACTGTGAGGCAGCAGGGAGGTACTGTGAGGCAGCAGGGTGGTACTGTGAGGCAGCAGGGAGGTACTGTGAGGCGCAGGGTGGTACTGTGAGGCAGCAGGGTGGTACTGTGAGGCAGCAGGGAGGTACTGTGAGGCAGCAGGGTGGTACTGTGAGGCAGCAGGGTGGTACTGTGAGGCAGCAGGGTGGTACTGTGAGGCAGCAGGGTGGTACTGTGAGGCAGCAGGGAGGCAGGTGATCACGTGGTGATCGTGGCTGGGAATGGTGGGGTGATAGTGATGTGGTGGTGGTTACCTTACCATGATTTCGGGGCTCAACGTCCCCGCGACCCAGTCTCTGATCAGGCTTCCCGGTTGCTGGACTGATCAACCAGGCTGTTGGACGCGGCTGCTCGCAGCCTGACGTATGAATCACAGCCTGGTTGATCAGGTATCCTTTGGAGGTGTTTATCCAGTTCTCTCTTGAACACTGTGAGGGGTCGGCCAGTATGCCCCTTATGTGTAGTGGAAGCGTGTTGAACAGTCTCGGGCCTCTGATGTTGATAGTTCTCTCTTGAACACTGTGAGGGGTCGGCCAGTTATGTCCCTTATGTGTAGTGGAAGCGTGTTGAACAGTCTCGGGCCTCTGATGTTGATAGTTCTCTCTTGAACACTGTGAGGGGTCGGCCAGTTATGTCCCTTATGTGTAGTGGAAGCGTGTTGAACAGTCTCGGGCCTGTGATGTTGATAGTTCTCTCTTGAACACTGTGAGGGACGGCCAGTTATGCCCCTTATGTGTAGTGGAAGCGTGTTGAACAGTCTCGGGCCTCTGATGTTGATAGTTATCTCTTGAACACTGTGAGGGGTCGGCCAGTTATGTCCCTTATGTGTAGTGGAAGCGTGTTGAACAGTCTCGGGCGTCTGATGTTGATAGTTCTCTCTTGAACACTGTGAGGGGTCGGCTAGTTATGTCCCTTATGTGTAGTGGAAGCGTGTTGAACAGTCTCGGGCCTCTGATGTTGATAGTTCTCTCTTGAACACTGTGAGGGTCGGCCAGTTATGTCCCTTATGTGTAGTGGAAGCGTGTTGAACAGTCTCGGGCCTCTGAGGTTGATAGTTCTCTCTCAGAGTACTGTTGCACCTCTGCTCTTCAATGGGGGAAATAACACCTTGATAAACACCTCCAAAGGATACCTGATCAACCAGGCTGGATTAATACGCCAGCTGCGAATCCGCGTCCAACAGCCTGGTTGATCAGTCCAGCAACCAGGAGGCCTGGTCGACGACCGGGTCGCGGGGACGTTCAGCCCCGAAATCGTGGTAAGGTAACCGCAANCCAGGAAATGCAGTCGGCCCACCCTCCTGCTTTCCTGTGTGTGTGTGTGTGTGTGTGTGTACTCACCTATTTGTGCTTGCGGGGGTTGAGCTTTGG
>WNGS01142304.1:1748784-1785404 GCA_020271785.1 Procambarus virginalis
TGACCCTGATGAGAAAGATGAACGACTTTTGCTGCTACATTTATTAGACGCTGAAACATATGTTTAAGTACATATAAGCGTTTGAAGGCGACAGTCGTGGGACGGTAATGGTTGCCAGTCCTTTCATTTCTATTAGATGTACTTATCAAACTGTGACTGGCGTTAGTGTGTAGTTCATTTAATTTTCTCGCTACTGATGTATTTCATGTTTGCTGGCATCGCTGTGGACTGTTCCTGCCGTCAGGTTAACTTGAAGTGGTCCGGGAGCAGTGCCCAAGCGGCTCCGTCAAAGTTGAGGTGGCCTGGTTGACGGTTTGGTTGACTAGGCTGTCTGTCGTGCTAGGCTGACTGTCGTACTAGGCTGCTGTTGTACTAGGCTGTCTGTCGTGCTAGGCTGACTGTCGTACTACTGTCTGTTGTACTAGGCTGTCTGTCGTACTAGGCTGTCTGTCGTACTAGGCTGACTGTCGTACTAGGCTGACTGTCGTACTAGGCTGTCTGTTGTACTAGGCTGTCTGTCGTACTAGGCTGTCTGTCGTTGCATGCCGCCGCAGCTGGCAGTCCCACCACGGGGGGCGCAGAGCTCCGTTGGTCAGGTTCCCTTTGGACGTGTTTTATCAAGTCCTGGAACACGGGCTAGAGTTACGGGCTCACCATAGCCCGTGCTACAGGACTCTCGTTCTGAGTAGCTAAATCTAAATCAACAAACAACGGACTAGAGCTCTGTTGGAATTGACATTATTGGACAGTGTTCAAACTCTTTGGATCCTCCTCCTTGTTTCCAGACTCGTCTCTATAGACAGATCAATTGTGTACTTATTTTACAGCCTGCTTTTTAATTTGGATCTTTTCATCATTCTAACATGCCTTCTGATTTTGTAAAATAAAGAAATCTGTATCTTGTATGTCTCAATCAAGTCACCTTGTCTATTCTTTTTTACTAGCGTTGTGTTCTCCGTTTTTTTTTTACAACTTTACCTGATGTTGTTTCTCTCCTTAGTTCCTGGACTGACATTCGTGTGCGTGTACGTGTACATGTATTCACCTAGTTGTATTCACCTAGTTTTTGCGGAGGTTGAGCTTTGCTCTTTCGGCCCGCCTCTCAACTGTGAATCAACTGTTTACTAACTACTATTTTTTTCACACACACACACACACACACACACAGTAAATAGCAGTAATAGATACCTAGGAGTTCGTCAGCTGTCATGGGCTGCTTCCTGGTGTGTGTGTACTCACCAATTAGGTGAGTACACACACCTGGAAGCAGCCCGTAACAGCTGACTAACTCCGGGTACCTATTTACTGCTAGGTAACAGGGGCATTCAGGGTGAAAGAACTTTGCCCATTTGTTTCTGCCTGGTGCGGGAACGAACCCGCGCCACAGAACTAAAGACACACACACACACACACACACACACACACACACACAAACACACAACACCACACACACACACACCACACACCACACACACACCACCACACACACGTGGTGTGTGTGTGTGTTGATGCCCCCCCCCCGTCAGAAATGCTAGGCCTCACTGGCCACAATTGGCCGCTGCTCAATTGTTTTTAAATTCGTTTTATTTGCATAATTATTCTGTCGCTTAGCATTGAGATGCGTGCGTGCGTGCGTGTGTATTCACCTATTTGTGCCCTGATTATCGAGCTCTCAGCTCTTGGACCCCGCCTTTCGAACCGTCTATTACTAATGTGAAATCTCCCAACCATTTTCTTATTCGTTGGTAGTTAACGTTAGTTAGTCAACGTTAGTAGTTAGTCCAACTACTAACGTTGCCCAGGATGCAACCCGCGACAATTGTCTAACTCTTAGGGACTTATTTACTGCTAGGTGAACAGAAACATAAGGTGAAAGGAAGCGTGGTCCACACGCTTCTGTTCCGCGGTGATCGAACACACGACCATTGTCTCGAGTCGACGAATTAAGCTGCTAGCTCTTGGTCCCCGCCTTTCTACCCGTCGGTTGTCAATTTTTCTCTATCATGTCATATCATGATAGCTATATCTATAAGAGAAAAAGGACTCGATCTAAATTGGCCCTTTACCCTTATTTCCCTATCGTTTCCCTATGTATGATTTGCCCTATATTCCTTCGAGCCTCACCTCACCCCACACACACCTCACCCCCGTCCAATGTGTATTTAACCCAAAATTTACGTTTTCGTAAACGTAAATTACCTGGCATAGTTACAGCCCCGCTCCTGTGCCAGGTAAGTCCACTACGGGCTCACCACAGCCCGTCCTGTGCCAGGTAAGTCCACTACGGGCTCACCATAGCCCCGCTCCTGTGCCAGGTAAGTCCACTACGGGCTCACCACAACCCCGCTCCTGTGCCAGGTAAGTCCACTACGGGCTCACCATAGCCCCGCTCCTGTGCCGGGTAAGTCCACTACGGCTCACCATAGCCCGCTCCTGTGCCAGGTATGTCCACTACGGGCTCACTACAGCCCGCTCCTGTGCCAGGTAAGTCCACTACGGGCTCACCATAGCCCGTGCTACTTGCCCCGCTCCTGTGCCAGGTAAGTCCACTACGGGCTCACCATAGCCCGTGCCACTTGGAACGTTTGTGTTCCCAGTAGCTGAATCTTAATTAAACAACAAAAGCAAGAACAAGTTTTCGTATAGTCTTCTACGGGCTCACCATAGCCCGTGCTACATGGACATTTCGTTCTTAGTAGCTAATTCTAAAACAAGAACAACGTTTTCGTATATTTACGTTTTCATTCTTTACCTGAAGGTGTTCCAGATACCTAGAACAAAATAGTAGAACAAATGTAGAATTTTGTGTTAATTTAGATTTAGTAGATTTAGAAGGATCCTAAGTTTCTTTGCCATGATTTTGGTAACTTGATTGCTCTTCTAATCCCGATATAAAGAAAATAATCAGAAGCATAGAAGTTTACACTATAAGTTCAACAACGCCAGCAGTGCTTGATACCTGGTCGGCTGTGGTGGGTATGTGGGCCTGCGGGCCGCTCCAAGCAACAGCCTAGTGGACCAAACTCTCACAAGTCAAGCCTGGCCTCGGGCCGGGCTTGGGGAGTAGAAGAACTCCCAGAACCCCATCAACCAGGTATAACCAGGTAACCAGATACTGGTTGATGGGGTTCTGGGAGTTCTTGTACCCCCCCCCCCCAAGCCCGGCCCGAGGCCAGGCTTGACTTGTGCAATCATATATAATTAAGACACAGGCTAAAAGGCACGCCTGCTGCCCAAGTATACATGCATGCATACATGAATACAACTAGGTGAATACAGAGGAGGAGGAAGGTAAGGGAACTATCAGAGAAAGCGCCAGCCAATTACGACTATATAGCACTGGGAAGGGTCAGG
Source organism: Procambarus virginalis (assembly GCA_020271785.1). Lineage (NCBI taxonomy): Eukaryota > Metazoa > Arthropoda > Malacostraca > Decapoda > Cambaridae > Procambarus > Procambarus virginalis. The sequence goes on from WNGS01142304.1 coordinate 1,752,139, forward strand.
ATAAGGATTTGGGATGGGACGGGGGAAGGAATGGTGCCCCAACCACTGGACGGTCGGGATTGAACGCCGACCTGCATGAAGCGAGACCGTCGCTCTACCGTCCAGCCAAGTGGTTGGGCCAGAGGAGGAGGAGGAGGAGCAGCAGCAAGGAAGAAAACAAGCGGCGGTGAGCGCCATCAGGAAGAACTCTGGTATTCCCAACGTGGATGACGTTCTTGGCTGGCCGCCATATTTCCCGCCCGCCACGTGTGGCGCTCTTGCCGGGGGTTGCAACACCCCGGGGGAGGGGGGGGCTCTTGTCTCCTCTACAGGTCCGTGAGGGGAGGTAAGGCGTGCTTCTCTCCTCTACAGGTCCGTGAGGGGACGTCAGGCGTGCTTGTCTCCTCTACAGGTCCGTGAGGGGAGGTCAGGCGGGCTTCTCTCCTCTACAGGTCCGTGAGGGGACGTCAGGCGTGCTTCTCTCCTCTACAGGTCCGTGAGGGGACGTCAGGCGTGCTTGTCTCCTCTACAGGTCCGTGAGGGGACGTAAGGCGTGCTTCTCTCCTCTACAGGTCCGTGAGGGGACGTAAGGCGTGCTTCTCTCCTCTACAGGTCCGTGAGGGGACGTCAGGCGTGCTTGTCTCCTCTACAGGTCCGTGAGGGGAGGTCAGGCGGGCTTGTCTCCTCTACAGGTCCGTGAGGGGAGGTCAGGCGGGCTTGTCTCCTCTACAGGTCCGTGAGGGGACGTAAGGCGTGCTTCTCTCCTCTACAGGTCCGTGAGGGGACGTAAGGCGTGCTTCTCTCCTCTACAGGTCCGTGAGGGGACGTCAGGCGGGCTTGTCTCCTCTACAGGTCCGTGAGGGGAGGTCAGGCGGGCTTGTCTCCTCTACAGGTCCGTGAGGGGAGGTCAGGCGGGCTTGTCTCCTCTACAGGTCCGTGAGGGGACGTCAGGCGTGCTTGTCTCCTCTACAGGTCCGTGAGGGGAGGTCAGGCGGGCTTGTCTCCTCTACAGGTCCGTGAGGGGAGGTCAGGCGGGCTTGTCTCCTCTACAGGTCCGTGAGGGGACGTCAGGCGTGCTTCTCTCCTCTACAGGTCCGTGAGGGGAGGTCAGGCGTGCTTCTCTCCTCTACAGGTCCGTGAGGGGACGTCAGGCGTGCTTGTCTCCTCTACAGGTCCGTGAGGGGAGGTCAGGCGGGCTTGTCTCCTCTACAGGTCCGTGAGGGGACGTCAGGCGTGCTTCTCTCCTCTACAGGTCCGTGAGGGGAGGTCAGGCGGGCTTGTCTCCTCTACAGGTCCGTGAGGGGAGGTCAGGCGTGGTTGTCTCCTCTACAGGTCCGTGAGGGGAGGTCAGGCGGGCTTGTCTCCTCTACAGGTCCGTGAGGGGAGGTCAGGCTGGCTTGTCTCCTCTACAGGTCCGTGAGGGGTGGTCAGGCGGGCTTGTCTCCTCTACAGGACCGTGAGGGGAGGTCAGGCGGGCTTGTCTCCTCTACAGGTCCGTGAGGGGAGGTCAGGCGGGCATGTCTCCTCTACAGGTCCGTGAGGGAGGTCAGGCGGGCTTGTCTCCTCTACAGGTCCGTGAGGGGAGGTCAGGCGTGGTTGTCTCCTCTACAGGTCCGTGAGGGGAGGTCAGGCGGGCTTGTCTCCTCTACAGGTCCGTGAGGGGAGGTCAGGCGGGCTTGTCTCCTCTACAGGTCCGTGAGGGGAGGTCAGGCGGGCTTGTCTCCTCTACAGGTTCGTGAGGGGAGGTCATACGTGCTTGTCTCCTCTACAGGTCCGTGAGGGGAGGTCATGCGTGCTTGTCTCCTCTACAGGTTCGTGAGGGGAGGTCAGGCGGGCTTGTCTCCTCTACAGGTCCGTGAGGGGAGGTCACGCGGGCTTGTCTCCTCTACAGGTCCGTGAGGGGAGGTCAGGCGGGCTTGTCTCCTCTACAGGTCCGTGAGGGGAGGTCAGGCGGGCTTGTCTCCTCTACAGGTCCGTGAGGGGAGGTCAGGCGGGCTTGTCTCCTCTACAGGACCGTGAGGGGAGGTCAGGCGGGCTTGTCTCCTCTACAGGTCCGTGAGGGGAGGTCATGCGTGTTTGTCTCCTCTACAGGTCCGTGAGGGGAGGTCATGCGTGCTTGTCTCCTCTACAGATCCGTGAGGGGAGGTCAGGCGGGCTTGTCTCCTCTACAGGTCCGTGAGGGGAGGTCAGGCGGGCTTGTCTCTCTACAGGTCCGTGAGGGGAGGTCAGGCGGGCTTGTCTCCTCTACAGGTCCGTGAGGGGAGGTCAGGCGGGCTTGTCTCCTCTACAGGTCCGTGAGGGGAGGTCAGGCGGGCTTGTCTCCTCTACAGGTCCGTGAGGGGAGGTCAGGCGGGCTTGTCTCCTCTACAGGTCCGTGAGGGGAGGTCACGCGGGCTTGTCTCCTCTACAGGTCCGTGAGGGGAGGTCAGGCGGGCTTGTCTCCTCTACAGGTCCGTGAGGGGAGGTCAGGCGGGCTTGTCTCCTCTACAGGTCCGTGAGGGGAGGTCAGGCGGGCTTGTCTCCTCTACAGGTCCTCTTCACTTTCATTTACTGAAAGATTATTTTGATGCTGATGATATATGATTTTTAAGGAACAGACGTGACCTTGCTGAGAGAAGGGGCAGGTGAATTAGGCGACCTGTGTGTGCACTCACTTAGTTGTGCTTGCGGGGGGTTGAGCTTCGGCTCTTTGGTCTCGCCTCTCAACTGTCACTCAACCGGTGTGATACATTTGAAACTGTGTGTGTGGATGCATACCTAATGAATTCCATCCCGTGTGTGTGTGTGTGTGTGTGTGTGTGTGTGTGTGTGTGTGTGTGTGTGTGTGTGTGGTTTAGTGTTCAATATCTTCTGTCACGTTAGTGTGACTCATCGTTTGCGTGCGTGCGGGCATGCGTCCGTGTGTGTGTGTACTCACCTAATTGTGCCTGCGGGGGTTGAGCTCTGGCTCTTTGGTCCCGCCTCTCAACTGTCAATCAACAGGTGTACAGATTCCTGAGCCTACTGGGCTCTATCATATCTACATTTGAAACTGTGTATGGAGTCAGCCTCCACCACATCACTTCCTAGTGCATTCCATCTGTTAAGCGTGTGTGTGTGTGTGTGTGTGTGTGTGTGTGTGTGTGTGTGTGTGTGTGTGTGTGTGTGTGTGTGTGTTTAATGATGAGGAAGTCCTTGAATTAACGAAGTGTTTAAATAGCCTCCATCATTATGTGAAAGTAATGAGCATTTAAGTTTATAACGGAAAATAATCGAAAGTATAATTATAAAATACTATAAAGTAAGTAGCCTGATGTAAGTCAATTAAGTTTTTTATGTAAATATATTTACACAAGTTAATTATGAAAATTTAAACTGGCTGATATTGGTTAATTAACGAAGTCGTTAAATAACTGCAGGAAGTTCAATAAAATATGACGTTACTCAAGTTAATTTTATACAATAATTAGTTTCAAGATCATTACTTACAATGATTAGGTTACTAGATGCAGGTATTCAAAGAAAGAAGAATTTTTAATAACACCGAGTTGGCATATCAGCGCGTGTGTTATGGAGCCAACCTGTGAACAGTGTCAGACGGGTAGTGCAGACTGTTTACTTCCTGGGGAATATTTGCCCACGTGTGAGTTCTTTCCCGGTTCTTGATTCCGGCTGGTTCAGCTTTTCCCGGTTCTGGAATCCGCCTGGCCGACCCCTCACAGTGTTCAAGAGAGAACTATCAACATCAGAGGCCCGAGACTGTTCAACACGCTTCCACTACACATAAGGGGCATAACTGGCCGACCCCTCACAGTGTTCAAGAGAGAACTGGATAAGCACCTCCAAAGGATACCTGATCAACCAGGCTGTGACTCATACGTCAGGCTGCGAGCAGCCGCGTCCAACACAGCCTGGTTGACCAGACGACCAACCGAGAGGCCTGGTCGGAGAGCGGGGCCGCCAGACTGTTGATCCCCTGAAGCTGCACAAGGTAAATGTGGTCAAAAGTACAAATATGTCGTGATGGACCAACGGAAAGTAGTCTTTTGTAGTACTGAATTTGGACAAAGGAAAAAGGTTTATTTTTGTTGCTGATAAAAACCTAACCTTACCATCCCAGGTACTATCATCCCAGATAGTACACGCTATCTGAGGCCTAATATAGTTCATATATGTGCTATACTAGCTCAAAAATTCTCAAGTTTGGTTTTTAGATTTATTCTTCTCAGCTCTCTATAAAAAATAGTATAGGCTTAATACAATACAATGTTTATTCAAAAGAATGTGTACAAGGAACACAAGAGTTAATGTATAATTGTAGAGACAGGAGTTAAACAATCTATGAAGCCACGATTACGGAAAGCGTTTCGAGCAAAGAAGTATTACTGGGACTTGTTATAAACAATACTTATAAAAGAAGAATTACTGGGATCCATTACTACATATTGGTACGATCGACCCCATAGAGAGAGCACTCTCAAAAAACAGGAGGACGGGTTGTGTGTATATATCACATCAGAGTATGGTTTGTCTTCCATGGCCGCTAAGGCCATGTCATAGTGGTCCAGCAACTGTTGACATGCAGGAGCGCCCAGTTCTGAACCCGTGTTGTCCGGGGTTATGGAGACATAAGTGGAAACTGGAAACACAGAAATGTCAGCACTTTATCTTCAAGAGGAAACTAGATTTATTCCTCCAACGAGTGCCGGACCAACCGGGCTGTGGTGGGTATGTGGGCCTGCGGGCCGCTCCAAGCAACAACCTAGTGGACCAAACTCTCACAAGTCAAGCCTGGCCTCAGGCCGGGCTTGGGGAGTAGAAGAACTCCCAGAACCCCATCAACCAGGTATCTTTTTTCAGTCTAAGAGTCGTACGTAAGTGGGACGGACTAGGCGAGGCAGTTGTTGACGGGAAATGAGTCACTGCATCAAATGAGTGAGAATACAACTATATTCTACGCACTTCAAGACTCCGCACCAATATAGAAGCATCAAGAGGAAGTATGGGCCAATAGGCCCTTTGCAGTTACTTCCATTCTTATGTTCTCATATCCAATTAATACCCATAGTTTCGTGTTCTGTCTTGTGTTTGTCACAAGTTTGTTCACCTCATCCAAAACTGTTGCACCATATCACCTCACCCAAATGCTAGTATAAGTATGACGGATTAGCGTGTTTACAGGTTACAGGTGTGTGTGTAAACTAAAGTCTTTGAAAATGTAATAAGTTATTATGAAACGAGTTCAACCGTCCCGTCAGACTAGAAATAAAAATGAATTTTGGAGAATTGATTTTTCAATTACCATCGACAGTGAAAAGAAACATAAGAAATATTGTGAAAATTCATGTTAGAATTATTAATCTTACCTTTTCGGTCATATTTAACAACATATGTTTACATAAAGACTGCTACCAAAATATAATATTAATATATATATATATATATATATATATATATATATATATATATATATATATATATATATTATAAACCCCCTATACGTTATGGAGTATTATTATTTATAAACAGTATGTGGTTTCAATACTGCTCTCCTCTTCCTATCCTCATACAGGAAATATAGTAAAAAAAAAAAGCCATAATTATTTCTATTCATAAATTTCCCACATTTCATTACGATACTGAACATAAAAGTGAATATTATGCCGTCTCTTATGTCTTTACCATAAAAGGAATTGATAGTATCAATACAATTTATAATTCTCTTCTTATTTTTGGCAAAATAAAAATATACAAGTTTATTATATTGGTCGGTGGTGTTCTGCTTCCCAATGTTCACCCATACAGCCTGTAATCCTCTAGGCCTGACGAGACACTGAGTGGAGAACACCTGAGAACAATATACTATACGAGTTTCAGAAGGATTGGTGGGATCAGTGGAAAATTATGTTCACAATGAGACGCTGTAAACAACGGGACATGGATGGAAATTCGTGGCTTAGATGAGTCACAGGGGGAGTTAGCAAGAACTGGTTTTGTTGTTCTTTTGTTTGTTAGTAGTGAACACATGGATTGGGTTAGAGGGAGGGATTACCTACCTAGAGGTTACCTTACCTTGAGGTGCTTCTGGGGCTTAGCGTCCCCGCGACCCGGTCGTCGACCAGGCTTTCTGGTTGCTGGACTGATCAACCAGGCTGTTGAACGCGGCTGGTAGAAGCTGGGACACAAGTAGGTATGAGAGGGACCAGGAGGAGGAGGAGGATCGGGAGTCACTGCATTCGACAACCTGTAGTATAACCCAGAGTGGGTTCTGGGAGTAGTTCTACTCCCCCGAGCCATACCCAGTACCAGGCTTGTCTTGTGATAACATGCTCCAGAAGACGGTTGTTGCTTGGAACAACGGCCTGCAGGCGGAGCTCAAGAGTTATTGCACGACCCCGTGTAACCTAGGTGGTGGTGGTACATTTAGGCGAGTCCACCCCACATCCTGTGTTGGGGGGGGAGTGTCCTGCCTTGACAATGTGCTTCATGCTAGGCTTTGTACAGTGTGACAATTATCTAATTATTTCAGCCACCGTGTACTGTCTTCATTATCCAACGTATAATTGACCCGGGTTCACCTTCAGTGGTAATTATGATGGTGTGACGGTGGCTCAGGAATAGTCGTGTGTCAAGACTCGCCCGACGCTGCGCTCTTTATTTACACCACTTTGATACACCCTGAAAACAGCTCCGAAATGCGGTCCGAACAAAAACAAAAATTTAGAAATATAACGTAAAAATTGCCCCCCCCCCCAAAACAGGCGATGAGTCACAATAACGTGGCTAGAGTATGTTGACCAGACCACACACTAGAAGGTGAAGGGACGACGACGTTTCGGTCCGTCCTGGACTATTCTCAAGTCGATTGTGGTGGTCCTGGACCATTGAGAATGGTCCAATGGACGACCGAAACGTCGTCGTCCCCTCACCTTCTAGTGTGTGGCCTGGTCAACATTGCCCCTAAAAAGCAAAAACAAATTTATCACCAAAAAATACAAATTCGTCAAGACTCTGACGGAAAAGTGGGCAGCAACACTTCAGATACAACTCGGAGGCAGCACCGTCACCTACCACAGGGGTTTTGGGTACAATTACTGCTCTGGGGATAGAAATATTTCATCATAACCTAACTTAATCTGGAATTAAAGCGCAAGAAAAAGAACTAGGCACTGTAGACTAGTAGTTCCAGCTTCTAGCCTACAACCAGCGGTCGAAATTTTAGTAATCGGCACGATGATTTTTATCATCACATGTCCTAGGCTGCTTCCTTGTTTCATTTGTGATTTGTTAACATCATTTGGTTGAGAATTATTTGGAGGAGGATGGTGATGGAACCAGCCGCCCCCACCTCGTCCACCACCAAACATTTTCTCATAATTATCTCATTATATTATCATTTCACTGTGTATGAATGAATGAATTGTTTATTTTTATCTTGGGAGTCGCCAGCTCTTGCTTTAGTAGCGTGTAAATGCTACCGCGTTGTATATTTGTAACATGGATGTGTTGTTTTTTGAGTACAGTTACTCATTGGTATTTTGTATTACATTGAGGAAGTAATTACAGTAGTTTGCTGTATATGTGTGTGTCTGCCACTAATGAACACAGTTTCCGAATTCATCACAAAGAGTGTTATTACGTCTTGGTATACTAATATTATTAGTTCATAATGTACTAATATTAGCTCATGGTGTATTAATATTAGATCATGGTATACTCATATTAGATCATGGTGTACTAATATTAGCTCATGTTGTACTAATATTAGATCATGGTGTACTAATATTAGATCATGGTGTACTCATATTAGATCATGGTATACTCATATTAGATCATGGTATACTCATATTAGATCATGGTGCACTAATATTAGCTCATGGTGTACTAATATTAGATCATGGTGTACTAATATTAGCTCATGGTGTACTAATATTAGATCATGGTGCACTAATATTAGCTCATGGTGTACTAATATTAGCTCATGGTGTACTAATATTAGATCATGGTATACTCATATTAGATCATGGTATACTCATATTAGATCATGGTGCACTAATATTAGCTCATGTTGTACTAATATTAGATCATGGTGTACTAATATTAGATCATGGTGTACTAATATTAGATCATGGTATACTAATATTAGATCATGGTATACTAATATTAGATCATGGTGTACTAATATTAGATCATGGTATACTAATATTAGATCACGGTATACTAATATTAGATCATGGTATACTAATATTAGATCACGGTGTACTAATATTAGATCATGGTGTACTAATATTAGATCATGGTGTACTAATATTAGATCATGGTGTACTAATATTAGATCATGGTATACTAATATTAGATCATGGTGTACTAATATTATATCACGGTGTACTAATATTAGATCATGGTATACTAATATTAGATCATGGTATACTCATATTAGATCATGGTGTACTAATATTAGATCATGGTGTACTAATATTAGATCATGGTGTACTAATATTAGATCATGGTATACTAATATTACATCATGGTACACACCGAGGCAATGATACGTTACTAAATAATGTCACTTAAAAAATAATGATGCACCTGAACCAGTAAATAATGATAGCTACAGCGGTACAGTAAATAACGATGAATACTTATGTAATTTGCAATCAAATAACCTTGTATTATTTTAAATAATAATAATCATCATTTATTATTATTATTACACAGAAATCAGACTAACGAGATACAGTATATAAAAATGAGACATTAACTAGAGGTGGCATTTCGTTGATCTCTGGTTCCCATTGATTTTCTCATTATTATTATTAGTAGGATTTTTTATTATCTAGTATTAATGTATATTTATATATATTTGTGCATACATTATCTATTTTTTTAACTATTATTTACTTAACTGCCATCGTGGGAAGGCATGCGAGCTAGCCTCTTTGCAAGAATGTTCTAATTAATTACCAAACTTTGTCGGCTCAACCCATTGTATCTTGTGGATTATTTATAAGTCAAAAAATATAGAAATAAATATACAACACGCATGAATTGCAGTAAAACCTGTATATTACTGGGAGCATATAAATATAAATAAATAAATGTTTATTCTGGTAAGGTACATACATACAAGAGGTTTTACAAAAATTATAGATTTATGGATAGAGCTAGTACATACAGTGCCTAAAGCCACTATTAGGGCTCAAAGAAATAATGATCTGTCTGGAAATAAGATGGAAGAGGTGTTGCATAGTGTGTGTATATATACACAGTTACATTATATATATATATATATATATATATATATATATATATATATATATATATATACAGTTGAACTTCTGGCCCTAAATACGTACAGTAGGATCTTCTTGATACCTGCTTGATGGGGTTCTGGGAGTGCTTCAATCCCCCCTCCCCCCAAGCCCGAGGCCAAGCTTGTCTTGTGAGATGGTGAGATAGTGATTAGGCATGTCTGATCATATCAGAAGAACACCCTTATGAATACAGCAATAAACATACATACATACATACATATATTCCAGGGGATTTGTTAGTAAGAGAAAGATCAAAATAATGGCAAGAGCTGTCCAAACTGTGCCGTCAACTCGGTCAGATGGTAAACAGGACACAGATAATGAGGCAGTCTTACCAGAACCGCAGATACTAACACTAAAGTACAATACTCCAACTCTTCCACTACCACCACACCATCCTTCATATGTGCCAGCATACAAGGTATCAGAACACGCAATATAAACAAAGTCAACTTCATAACTCGCCACTTAAATGAGGTAAAAGCAATGTTCGCAGCTTTAACTGAAACTCACATTTAAGGACTATCTTGACAGTGAAATATGGACACCACAGAAATAAGCTGGGAAGAACAGCTAGAAAATGCAAACCTGAACCAATCACTAATCTAATCACTAATCAAGGACAGATTAGTGTCACCCAGTACCTGGGTGTCAGGAACTAATCAAGAACCAGAGTACAAGTTTTTTCAGATGCGACGGGAAACACCGGCGACAGGGAGGGGTCAGCCTGTACATCACCGGCGACAGGGAGGGGTCAGCCTGTACATCACCGGCTACAGGGAGGGGTCAGCCTGTACATCACCGGCGACAGGAAGGGATCAGCCTGTACATCACCGGCGACAGGCAGGGGTCAGCCTGTACATCACCGGCGACAGGGAGGGGTCAGCCTGTACATCACCGGCGACAGGGAGGGATCAGCCTGTACATCACCGGCGACAGGGAGGGGTCAGCCTGTACATCACCGGCGACAGGGAGGGATCAGCCTGTACATCACCGGCGACAGGGAGGGGTCAGCCTGTACATCAAAGACACACTCATCTGCACAGTGCTGCTAAACACCACAAACAATATGGTGGAAGCGCTGATAACCAAAATAGAGATCCTAAATGTGGTGATTGTACTTTTATATGAACCTCCTGATGCAAATCCTCAGCAGTTTTAAAAGACCACTTTTAAAGACCTCTAAAAGACATAATGATTACCAACTTTTAAAGATAGAATACTGTTTAGAAAACCCTCACAAACCCTTACCTTGTTACCTTGAGGTGTTTTCGGGGCTCGACGTCCTCGTAGCCTGGTCCCCGACCAGGGCTCCTGGTTGCAGGACTGGTCGACCAGGCTGTTGGTCGCGGCTGCTTGAAGCCTGACGTATGAGGCTGCTAACCCCTGCCACCTTACATCATCCTGGTGATTTCAACTTATGATACCTGGTTGATGGGGTTCTTGGAGTTCTTCTACTCCCCCAAGCCCGGCACGATTTCAGACTTGACTTGTGAGAGTTTGGTCCACCAGGCTGTTGCTTGGAGCGGCCCGCAGGCCCACATACCCACCTCACCTCGGTTGATCCGGAATTTGTTTTAGAAGTTCCGGACCAACCATCTTTTCCGACCATCTTTTAGAGTTTAGACATCTAAAATTAAAAATGAGGCAAATACTATTATAGCAGAGAGAGAATCCCAGGAAGCAATTTTATGAACAGTCACAGACAAATGACCTCTGGCTGGATGTGCAGAATACCCCCGTTGAAGAGCAGAGGTGCAACAGGTACTCTGAGAGAGAACTATCAACATCAGAGGCCCGAGACTGTTCAACACGCTTCCACTACACATAAGGGACATAACTGGCCGACCCCTCATGTGTTGAAGAGAGAACTGGATAAGTACCTCCAAAGGACCTGATCAACCAGGCTGTGACTCATACGTCAGGCTACGAGCAGCCGCGTCCAACAGCCTGGTTGACCAGACCACTGACCCAGAGGTCTGGTCGGAGACCGGACCGCGGGCGACGTTGGTCCCCAGAAGCTACACAAGGTAGGTAGGTAGTTAGGAGGCCTAGTCGGGGACCGGGCCGCGGGGACGGTGATCCCCGAAATCATGGGAAGGTTAGGTAGTAAAATAACTTGTGCGCGCCATAAGGTAGAAAACATCAGTGGACACAACGAAGAGAAGCAGAGGAGCCTCGGGTAAAATCAGAACATTCGTAAGAACATCTTCAAACTTCTTCTATCAAATTTGTGAAATATTGCCGGAACTAAAGTGGGGAATTTTCAGGGGGAAAATTGGACAAATTCCTGCAGGAAGTTGTGGATTTGTCGGGTTGTAATAGATATGTGAGCTGGAGGCGTCGCCCGGGCAATCAAGTTATCGCTAGACAATCCTGGCTCCACGAGGCCAGGCTGTCGCAGCACAAGACCTTTAGCCACCTGTCTGTGCGGGAAGAGTTCCTCCTCTCGTGTCTTTATAACCCAATTCCATCGCTCGCAGGCAAAACTGGAAGTCAAATAAAAGACAAAATAAAAATAGGAAGAAAAAGAGTGATAATACGAACAATCAGAATAATGGGGAGAAAATATAGGAGAGAGAGAGACCCCCCGCCAGGGCGGAGGAGGGTCGCCTACCTCCCGACACTCACACAAGCACGCACTATCTCTCTCTCTCTCCTCGCCTTTCACACCCCGTCCACTACGACGTAGGCCCCTCGCACCCCCCCTCCCACCGTCCCAGGGGCCCAACCCACAACCCCCACACCAAGAGGGGGGTGAGAGAGGGGTGGAGCCACGAGGTTGCCAGGATACCCGCGGGAGGGGGGTGTACTTACCTATCTTACTTACCTAGCGGTCTTGCGGGGTTATCCTCTAGCTCCCTGGGCGGAGTGTGACTTACAATCGACTGTTGTAGTAGAGTTATATCCTAACTCTTGAGGGAGGAAGGAGAGAGAGAGAGAGAGAGGAGAGAGAGAGAGAGAGAGAGAGAGAGAGAGAGAGAGAGAGAGAGAGAGGAGGAGAATTTTTCTACCACAGACGTGGCCACACATTAACAATGCTAACCAGCATATATACATTTTCGTCTGTCCTCCATGGACAGGGTGAGAGATCTGTTAATCATATAGTTCAGGGATTTATCGAACAATCAACCACAAAAGGTGATTGTAGTGCTGTTAAAATGCTAAGCTAACCTACATACGTAAATACACAGATTTACGTATGCCCTACATAAAGTGTTCGATGTGTCTTTACATAATATCATTAATGTGCATTTCCAAAGGTGAAATGTAATTCTGATCAGCTTCCACATATACTTATACACAAATATATATATATATATATATTATATATATATATATGATATCTATATATATATATATATATATATATATATATATAATATATATATATATATATATATATGACATCATCAAGAGAAGTTTGCACAGCTGGGTGTCCAGCACAAGGGAACCCCAGCTGTGCAGACCTGACAACAGCCAAAAAACGCAGATGGAGTCACCCTGCAGCCATGGAGGGAAGGTAAACAGGTCGTATGGGATACACCTGTGCATCTACATTGGCTGATACCTATTTACGTTACAGCTCAGCGGAGGGAGGTGGGGCAGCCACCTTCAGGGAGACCCAGAAAATCCACAAGTACAGAAACCTAGAACGTTGTTACAGGTTCGTGCCGATAGGCTCAGAGACTCTGGGCGCCTGGGGTAAATGTGCACTCAAGTTTTTAAAGGAGGTTGGTGAGGAACTCATGGGAAAACTAGAGACCCACGAGCAGCCAGTTTCCTATTCCAGCGCCTCAGTGTCGCAGTGCAGAGGGGAAATGCGTGCTGTATCCTGGGTACGCACCCAACCTCCGAGGAGCTGGACGAGGTCTTCGAACGCTGATTGTTTAATTGTTATATATGTGTGTGTGTGTGTGTGTTCTCTGTAAACTGTAGCATTGCAATAAAATAAAACAAAACATACAAAAAAATAATGGGGGTGGTAGAAGGAAAGAATTAAGTATTCAGTGAGAATCCACAAGATCTTCTCTGAATGCTCTTTGTTTNTAATGTACCTAGTAGCCAGAACGAATTTCTCGGCCTACTATGCAAGGCCCGATTTGCCTAATAGACAGTGATTTTCTTTATTTTCAATAAATTGTTTCCAATTAGTTTATTTGAATTATTATTATAATGTTATATTAAGAACATAAATTATTGACTTAGTTGTGTTAGTTTAGGTTAGGTAGGGTTGGTTAGGTTCGGTCATATATATATATATATATATATATATATATATATATATATATATATATATATATATATATCGTGATAGCAGTCTTTTAGTAATTCCTTATTACATTTTCAAAGACTTTAGTTACACACAAAATACATTCATACCTCACCCAAAAATGAGTGTAAGTATGAATGTATTTTGTGTGTAAATTAAATCTTTGAAAATGTAATAAGGAATTACGAAACGCGTTTAGCCGTCACGCAAGGAATAAAAAGAATGAATTTTGGCGACTTACTTTATCAATTACCCTCGATAGTGAAGAAGAACGTAAGAAATATTGAGAAGATTCGTGTTAGAATTGTTCATCTTACCCTTTCGATCATATTCAACAACATATGTTTACAAGAAAGACTGCTACCACAACATACTAATATATATATATATATATATATATATATATATATATATATATATATATATATATATATATATATATATATATATATATGACCCTGATGAGAAAGATGAACGACTTTTGCTGGTACATTTATTAGACGCTGAAACATATGTTTAAGTACATATAAGCGTTTGAAGGCGACAGTCGTGGGACGGTAATGGTTGCCAGTCCTTTCATTTCCTATTAGATGTACTTATCAAACTGTGACTGGCGTTAGTGTGTAGTTCATTTAATTTTCTCGCTACTGATGTATTTCATGTTTGCTGGCATCGCTGTGACTGTTCCTGCCGTCAGGTTAACTTGAAGAAGGTCCGGGGAGCAGCGCCCAAGCGGCTCCGTCAAAAGTTGAGGCTGGCCTGGTTGACGGTTTGGTTGACTAGGCTGTCTGTCGTACTAGGCTGACTGTCGTACTAGGCTGTCTGTTGTACTAGGCTGACTGTCGTACTAGGCTGACTGTCGTACTAGGCTGTCGTACTAGGCTGTCTGTCGTACTAGGCTGACTGTCGTACTAGGCTGTTGTACTAGGCTGTCTGTCGTACTAGGCTGTCTGTCGTACTAGGCTGTCTGTCGTACTAGGCTGTCTGTCGTACTAGGCTGTCTGTTGTACTAGGCTGACTGTCGTACTAGGCTGTCTGTTGTACTAGGCTGTCTGTCGTACTAGGCTGTCTGTCGTACTAGGCTGTCTGTTGTACTAGGCTGTCTGTTGTACTAGGCTGTCTGTCGTACTAGGCTGTCTGTCGTACTAGGCTGTCTGTTGTACTAGGCTGTCTGTCGTACTAGGCTGTCTGTCGTACTAGGCTGACTGTCGTACTAGGCTGTCTGTCGTACTAGGCTGTCTGTTGTACTAGGCTGTCTGTCATACTAGGCTGTCTGTCGTACTAGGCTGTCTGTCGTACTAGGCTGTCTGTTGTACTAGGCTGTCTGTCGTACTAGGCTGTCTGTCGTACTAGGCTGTCTGTCGTACTAGGCTGTCTGTCGTACTAGGCTGTCTGTCGTACTAGGCTGACTGTCGTACTAGGCTGTCTGTCGTACTAGGCTGTCTGTTGTACTAGGCTGTCTGTCGTACTAGGCTGTCTGTCGTACTAGGCTGACTGTCGTACTAGGCTGTCTGTCGTACTAGGCTGTCTGTTGTACTAGGCTGTCTGTTGTACTAGGCTGTCTGTTGTACTAGGCTGTCTGTTGTACTAGGCTGTCTGTCGTACTAGGCTGTCTGTCGTACTAGGCTGTCTGTTGTACTAGGCTGTCTGTTGTACTAGGCTGTCTGTTGTACTAGGCTGTCTGTCGTACTAGGCTGTCTGTTGTACTAGGCTGTCTGTCGTACTAGGCTGTCTGTCGTACTAGGCTGTCTGTTGTACTAGGCTGACTGTCGTACTAGGCTGTCTGTCGTTGCATGGCCGCCGCAGCTGGCAGTCCCACCACGGGGGGCGCAGAGCTCCGTTGGTCAGGTTCCCTTTGGACGTGTTTATCAAGTCCTGGAACACGGGCTAGAGTTACGGGCTCACCATAGCCTTGTGCTACAGGGACTCTTCGTTCTGAGTAGCTAAATCTAAATCAACAAACAACGGACTAGAGCTCTGTTGGAATTGACATTATTGGACAGTGTTCAAACTCTTTGGATCCTCCTCCTTGTTTCCAGACTCGTCTCTTAGACAGGTCAAGTTTGTGTACTTATTTTACAGCCTGCTTTTTAATTTGGATCTTTTCATCGTTCTAACATGCCTTCTGGTTTTGTAAAATAAAGAAATCTGTATCTTGTATGTCTCAATCAAGTCACCTTTGTCTATTGTTTTTTACTAGCGTTGTGTTCTCCGTTTTTTTTTTACAACTTTACCTGATGTTGGTTTTCTCTCCTTAGTTCCTGGACTGACATTCGTGTGCGTGTACGTGTACATGTATTCACCTAGTTGTATTCACCTAGTTGTGTTTGCGGAGGTTGAGCTTTGCTCTTTCGGCCCGCCTCTCAACTGTGAATCAACTGTTTGCTAACTACTATTTTTTCACACCACACACACACACACACACACACACACACACACACACACACACACACACACACACACACACACACACACACACACACACACACACGTGTGTGAGTGTGTGTGTTGATGCCCCCCCCCCCCCGTCAAAAATGCTAGGCGCTCACTGGCCACAATTGGCCGCTGCTCAATTGTTTTTAAATTCGTTTATTTGCATAATTATTCTGTCGCTTAGCATTGAGATGCGTGCGTGTGTGCGTGTGTATTCACCTATTTGTGCCCTGAGTATCGAGCTCTCAGCTCTTGGACCCCGCCTTTCGAACCGTCTATTATCTAATGTGAAATCTCCCCAACCAATGTTCTTATTCGTTGG
This sequence comes from Procambarus virginalis, assembly GCA_020271785.1. Taxonomy (NCBI): domain Eukaryota; kingdom Metazoa; phylum Arthropoda; class Malacostraca; order Decapoda; family Cambaridae; genus Procambarus; species Procambarus virginalis. The sequence goes on from WNGS01142304.1 coordinate 1,768,439, forward strand.
TAGTTAACGTTAGTTAGTCAACGTTAGTAGTTAGTCCAACTACTAACGTTGCCCAGGATGCAACCCGCGACAATTGTCTAACTCTTAGGGACTTATTTACTGCTAGGTGAACAGAAACCTAAGGTGAAAGGAAGCGTGGTCCACACGCTTCTGTTCCGCGGTGATCGAACACACGACCATTGGTCTCGAGTCGACGAATTAGCTCACTGCGCCACAAGGAACCTGTGTGTGCTCACCTAATTGTTCTTGCGGGGGTTGAGCTGCGACTCATTGGTCGAATGTGTGTGTGTGTGTGTTTGTTGTATTTACTATTTGTGCCTGCAGGATCAAGCTGTTAGCTCTTGGTCCCCGCCTTTCTACCCGTCGGTTGTCAATTTTTCTCTATAATGTCATATCATGATAGCTATATCTATAAGAGAAAAAGGACTCGATCTAAATTGGCCCTTTACCCTTATTCCCTATTCGTTTCCCTATGTATGATTTGCCGTATATTCCTTCGACCCTTCACCTCACCCCACACACAACCTCACCCCCGTCCACATGTGTATTTAACCCAAATTTACGTTTTCGTAAACGTAAATTACCTGGCATAGTTACAGCCCCGCTCCTGTGCCAGGTAAGTCCACTACGGGCTCACCACAGCCCCGCTCCTGTGCCAGGTAAGTCCACTACGGGCTCACCACAGCCCCGCTCCTGTGCCAGGTAAGTCCACTACGGGCTCACCACAGCCCCGCTCCTGTGCCAGGTAAGTCCACTACGGGCTCACCATAGCCCCGCTCCTGTGCCAGGTAAGTCCACTACGGGCTCACCATAGCCCCGCTCCTGTGCCAGGTAAGTCCACTACGGGCTCACCATAGCCCCGCTCCTGTGCCAGGTAAGTCCACTACGGGCTCACCATAGCCCCGCTCCTGTGCCAGGTAAGTCCACTACGGGCTCACCATAGCCCCGCTCCTGTGCCAGGTAAGTCCACTACGGGCTCACCACAGCCCCGCTCCTGTGCCAGGTAAGTCCACTACGGGCTCACCATAGTCCCGCTCCTGTGCCAGGTAAGTCCACTACGGGCTCACCATAGCCCCGCTCCTGTGCCAGGTAAGTCCACTACGGGCTCACCACAGCCCCGCTCCTGTGCCGGGTAAGTCCACTACGGGCTCACCATAGCCCCGCTCCTGTGCAGGTAAGTCCACTACGGGCTCACCATAGCCCGTGCCACTTGGAAAGTTTTGTTCCCAGTAGCTGAATCTTAATTAAAACAACAAAAGCAAGAACAAGTTTTCGTATATGTCTTCTACGGGCTCACCATAGCCCGTGCTACATGGACATTTCGTTCTTAGTAGCTAATTCTAAAACAAGAACAACGTTTTCGTATAGTTTACGTTTTCATTCTTTACCTGAAGATGTTCTAGAGTACCTAGAACAAAATAGTAAAACAAAATGAAGAATTTTTGTTAATTTAGATTTAGTAGATTTAGAAGGATCCAAAGTGTCTTTGCCATGAATTTTGGTAACTTGATTGCTCTTCTTAATCCCGATATAAAGAAAATAATCAGAAGCATAGAAAGTTTACACTATAAGTTCAACAACGCCAGCAGTGCTTGATACCTGGTCGGCTGTGGTGGGTATGTGGGCCTGCGGGCCGCTCCAAGCAACAGCCTAGTGGACCAAACTCTCACAAGTCAAGCCTGGCCTCGGGCCGGGCTTGGGGAGTAGAAGAACTCCCAGAACCCCATCAACCAGGTATCAACCAGGTAACCAGATACCTGGATGATGGGGTTCTGGGAGTTCTTGTTCCCCCCCCCCCCCCAAGCCCGGCCCAAGGCCAGGCTTGACTTGTGCGATCATATATAATTAAGCACACAGGCTAAAAGGTACGCCTGCTGCCCAAGTATACATGCATGCATACATGAATACAACTAGGTGAATACAGAGGAGGAGGAAGGTAAGGGAACTATCAGAGGAAAGCGCCAAGCCAATTACGACTATATAGCACTGGAAGGGGTCAGGATAAGGATTTGGGATGGGACGGGGGAAGGAATGGTGCCCAACCACTTGGACGGTCGGGGATACCTGGTTGATACCTGGTTGATGGGGTTCTGGGAGTTCTTCTACTCCCCAAGCCCGGCCCGAGGCCAGGCTCGACTTGTGAGAGTTTGATCCACCAGGCTGTTGCTTGGAGCGGCCCGCAGAGCCACATACCCACCACAGCCCGGCTGATCCGGGACTTCTCTTAGGAAACAGTCCAGTTTTCTCTTGAAGATGTCCACGGTTGTTCCGGCAATATTTCTTATAGTCGCTGGGAGGACGTTGAACAACCGCGGACCTCTGATGTTTATACAGTGTTCTCTGATTGTGCCTATGGCACCTCTGCTCTTCACTGGTTCAATCTTGCATTTTCTTCCATATCGTTCACTCCAGTACGTTGTTATTTTACTGTGTAGATTTGGGACCTGGCCCTCCAGTATTTTCCACGTGTATATTATTTGGTATCTCTCTCGTCTCCTTTCTAGAGAGTACATTTGGAGAGCTTTGAGACGATCCCAATAATTTAGGTGTTTTATCTCGTCTATGCGTGCCGTATATGTTCTCTGTATTCCCTCTATTTCAGCAATCTCTCCTGCTCTGAAGGGGGAAGTGAGTACCGAGCAGTATTCGAGACGGACAACACAAGTGACTTGAAGAGTACAACCATTGTGATGGGATCCCTGGATTGGAAAGTTTCTCGTAATCCATCCGATCATTTTTCGGCTGATGCGATATTTGCTTGGTTATGCTCCCTAACGTAGATCGTCGGACATCATTATTCCCAAATCCTTGACATGCTGTTTTCTACTATGGGAAGATTTGATTGTGTTTTGTACCCTGTATTATGTTTCAGATCCTCATTTTTGCCGTACCTGAGTACCTGAAATTTATCACTGTTAAACATCATATTATTTTCTGCTGCCCATCGAAAACTTTGGTTGACATCTGTTTGTAGTTTTTCAATGTCTTCAGCAGGAGGTATTTTCATGCTGATTTTTGTGTCATCTGCGAAGGATGACACAAAGCTGTGACGTGTATTGTTTGTTCTATATCAGATATGAGAATAAGGAACAGTAGCGGTGCAAGGACTGTACCTTGAGGTACAGAGCTTTAACAGATCGCTTGGACTCGATTTTATCTGATTGACTGTTACTCTTTGTGTTCTGTTCGACAGGAAATTGAACAGAACACAAAGAGTAACAGTCAATCAGATAAAATCGAGTCCAGCGATGTTAAAAGCTCTGTACCTCAAGGTACGTCCTTGCACGCCGGATTGAACGCCGACCTGCATGAAGCGAGACCGTCGCTCTACCGTCCAGCCCAAGTGTTGGGCCAGAGGAGGAGGAGGAGCAGCAGCAAGGAAGAAAAACAAGCGGCGGTGAGCGCCATCAGGAAGAACTCTGGTATTCCCCAACGTGGATGACGTTCTTGCTGCCGCCATGTTTCCCGCCCGCCACGTGTGGCGCTCTTGCCGGGGTTGCCACACCCGGGGGAGGGGGGGGGGCCTCTTGTCTCCTCTACAGGTCCGTGAGGGACGTAAGGCGTGCTTGTCTCCTCTACAGGTCCGTGAGGGGAGGTCAGGTGGGCTTGTCTCCTCTACAGGTCCGTGAGAGGTCAGGCGGGCTTGTCTCCTCTACAGGTCCGTGAGGGGAGGTCAGGTGGCTTGTCTCCTCTACGGTCCGTGGAGGGGACGTCAGCGTGCTTCTCTCCTCTACAGGTCCGTGAGGGAGGTCAGGCGGGCTTGTCTCCTCTACAGGTCCGTGAGGGAACGTAAGGCGTGCTTGTCTCCTCTACAGGTCCGTGAGGGGAGTCAGGCGGGCTTGTCTCCTCTACAGGTCCGTGAGGGGAGGTCAGGCGGGCTTGTCTCCTCTACAGGTCCGTGAGGGGAGGTCAGGCGGGCTTGTCTCCTCTACAGGTCCGTGAGGGACGTCAGGCGGGCTTGTCTCCTCTACAGGTCCGTAGGGAGGCCAGGCGGGCTTGTCTCCTCTACAGGTCCGTGAGTGGAGGTCATGCGTGCTTGTCTCCTCTACAGGTCCGTGAGGGGAGGTCATGCGTGCTTGTCTCCTCTACAGGTCCGTGAGGGGAGGTCAGGCGGGCTTGTCTCCTCTACAGGTCCGTGAGGGGAGGTCAGGCGGGCTTGTCTCCTCTACAGGTCCGTGAGGGAGGCCAGGCGGGCTTGTCTCCTCTACAGGTCCGTGAGGGGAGGTCAGGCGGGCTTGTCTCCTCTACAGGTCTCTTCACTTTCATTTACTGAAAGATTAATTTTGATCTGATGATATATGATTTTTAAGGAACAGACGTGACCTTGCTGAGAGAAGGGCAGGTGAATTAGGCGACCTGTGTGTGCACTCACTTGTTGTGCTTGCGGGGTTGAGCTTCGGCTCTTTGGTCTCGCCTCTCAACTGTCACTCAACCGTGGTGATACATTTGGAACTGTTGTGTGTGGATGCATACCTAATGAATTCCATCCCGTGTGTGGTGTGTTGTGTTGTACTCACCTAGTTTACTCACCTAGTTGTGCTTGCGGGGGTTGAGCTCTGGCTCTTTGGTCCCGCCTCTCAACCGTCAATCAACAGGTGTACAGTTCCTGAGCCTAATGGGCTCTATCATATCTACACTTGAAACTGTGTATGGAGTCAGCCTCCACCACATCGCTTCCTAATGCATTCCATTTGTCAACCACTCTGACACTAAAAAGTTCTTTCTAATATCTCTGTGGCTCATTTGGGCACTCAGTTTCCACCTGTGTCCCCTAGTGCGTGTGCCCCTTGTTTAACAGCCTGTCTTTATCAACCCTGTCGATTCCCCTGAGAATCTTGAATGTGGTGATCATGTCCCCCCTAACTCTTCTGTCTTCCAAAAGTGAGGTTTAATTCCTGCAGTCGCTCCTCGTAGCTCATACCTCTCAGCTCGGTACTAGTCTGGTGGCAACCTTTGAACCTTTTCCAGTTTAGTCTTATGCTTGACTAGATAGGGACTCCATGCTGGAGCCGCATACTCCAGGATTGGTCTGACATATGTGGTATATAATGTTCTGAAAGATTCCTTACACAAGTTTCTAAAGGCCGTTCTTATGTTAGCCAACCTGGCATATGCTGCTGATGTTATCCTCTTGATATGAGCTTCAGGGGACAGGTCTGGCGTGATATCAACCCCCAGGTCTTTCTCTCTCTCTGACTCTTGAAGTATTTCATCTCCCAAATGATACCTTGTATCTGGTCTCCTGCTTCCTACCCCTATCTTCATTACATTACATTTGCTTGGGTTAAACTCTAACAGCCATTTGTTCGACCATTCCTGCAGCTTGTCCAGGTCTTCTTGAAGTCTCAAGCTGTCCTCCTCTGTCTTAATCCTTCTCATAATTTTGGCGTCGTCAGCAAACATTGAGAGGAATGAGTCTATACCCTCTGGGAGATCATTTACGTATATCAGAAACAGGATAGGTCCAAGTACAGAGCCCTGGGACTCCACTGGTGACTTCACGCCAGTCTGAGGTCTCACCCCTCACTGTAACTCTCTGCTTCCTATTGCTTAGGTACTCCCTTATCCACTGGAGCGCCCTACCTGTTACTCCTGCCTGTTTCTCCAGCTTATGCATCAACCTTTTATGGGGTACTGTGTCAAAGGCTTTCCGACAGTCCAAAAAATGCAGTCCGCTTCTCTTTCTTGCTTATTCTTGTCACCTGATCGTAGAATTCTATCAAGCCTGTAAGGCAAGATTTACCCTCCCTGAACCCATGTTGATGGGTTGTCACGAAGTCTCTTCTCTCCAGATGTGTTACTAGGTTTTTTTCTCACAATCTTCTCCATCACCTTGCATGGTATACAAGTTAAGGACACTGGCCTGTAGTTCAGTGCCTCTTGTCTGTCACCCTTTTGTATATTGGTACTACATTAGCAGTCTTCCATATTTCTGGTAGGTCCCCCGTTTCCAGTGACTTACTATACACTATGGAGAGTGGTAAGCAAAGTGCTCCTGCACACTCTTTCAATACCCATGGCGAGATTCCATCCGGCCCAACAGCTTTTCTCACATCCCTCCAATAGGTGCTTTTTGACCTCATCTCTTGTAATTTCGAACCTATCCAAGGTCACCTGGTTTGCTGCCACCTCTCCCAGCGCCGTGATATCTCCCTGTTCTATTGTAAAGACCTCCTGGAACCTTTTGTTGAGTTCTTCACACACCTCTTTGTCATTCTCTGTGTACCTGTCCTCGCCCACCCTAAGTTTATCACCTGTTCCTTCACTGTTGTCTTCCTCCTGATGTGACTGTGTAGTAGCTTTGGTTCAGTCTTGGCTTTGTTAGCTATATCATTTTCATACCTTTTCTCAGCTGCTCTTCTCACACTGACATACTCGTTCCTGGTTCTCTGGTATCTCTCTCTACTTTCTGGTGTTCTGTTATTACGAAAGTTCCTCCATGCCCTTTTGTTCAGCTCCTTTGCTTTCATACATTCCCTATTAAACCACGGATTCTTCCTTTGCTTCTCTGTTTTTTCCTGTTGGGCTGGGACAAACCTGCTTACAGCCTCCTGACATTTTGGGTGACATAGTCCATCATGTCTTGTACGGACTTGGTTCCGAGTTCTGTGTCCCAATGTATATCCCATAGGAATTTATTCATCTCCTCATAGTTTCCCTTTCTGTACGCCAGCCCTTGGTTCCCAGTTCTTTTTGGGGGTGATAATTCCTAGCTCAACCAGGTACTCAAAGCTCAATACACTATGATCACTCATTCCCAAGGGGCTTCCAACTTAACTTCCCTTATATCCTTAACTTATTATGTGTGTGTGTGGTGTGGTGTGTGTTGTGTGTGGTGTGTGTGTGTGTGTGTGTGTGGTGTTNGTGTAATTTGATTTGATTATTGTGATAGCGCGTCTGACGGGGCGGTCTTGGCGGTTCCTGACCCCAGCCAACAGGGAACACGTGGTGGCGGAAAGGCACTTGGAGATGTAATGTGGGTTGTTACCTTGTCAGGTATGCTCCCTTTCCTTACCCCTCCCCACCACCTCTCCCTTCGTCTCTGCCCCCTTCCCCTCCTCCCTTCTCTGCTACCTCCCCCACCCGCATCCAGTTGAAGAGGGTGTTGACCTCAGCTGCTGGGCCCTGTTCTCAGCACGTGGTGTGTGCACGTTGGGGTGTCATGTGAGTGGGGTTGGAGTAGGAGTGGGAACGTTGCTTGCTGGGTTAAGGGAGAGATCACCAAGTGTAAACATTAGTGACGGTGTGTTTGATGAGTTCATGTTAATTTGGCGCTTCACGCCTCTCGTTGCTAACTAAACATTACCCGAACACACGGAGTCGCAGCAACACCACAAATATGAACTAAACACGGAGGCGTCTCACCACCACATAAACATTGCCTGACTGTACCTGGAGAGGATATCGCGAGTTCTACTCTCCGAGCCCGGCCCGAGGCCAGGTTCGACTTGTAATAACTTGGTTCATCAGACTGTTGCTTGGAGCGGCCCGCGCCCACCGACCACTACAGCCCTGTTGATCCAGTACTTCTTGCAAGAATTTGTCTAAATGCAGATGACGTCCACCTTTGTTCGGCAATATTTCTAATGCTTGCTGGGAGGGTGTTGAACAACTGTGGACCTCTGGTGTCAGTGTTCTCAAATAGGCCTATGGCACTTCTACTCCTCACTGATTCTATTCTGCATTTCCTTTCGTATCTTTCGCTCCAGTATGTTGTTATTCCACTGTGCAAGTTTGGGACCTGGCCTTCACGTATCTTCCATGTATATATTATTTGATACCTTTCTCGTCTCCTTTCCAGAAAATACATCTTGAGAGCTTTGATACAATGCCAATAATTTAGGTATTTATCGGTGGTAAGCGTTGGTATATGTTCTCTGTATTCCCCTCTATTCAGCAATCTCTCCTGCTCTGAAAGGGGAGTGAGTACCAAGCAATCCCAAGACGGGACAGCATCAGTGATTTATATAGCTTAGCATTGCTGTGGGGATCTCTGGATTTGAACGTTCTCATAATCCATCCTATCATTTCCTGGCCGCCGCCGCTATATTTGCTCGGTTATGTTCACTAATATCAGGTCGTCAGACATCATAATTCCCAGATCTTTTACAAATTGTTTTCCTTCTATGAGTAGGTCTGATTGTGTCCTGTACCCTGTGCTTCTTTAAAGTTCCTCGTTTCCACCATACCTCAGTACCTGGAACTTGTCACCGTTAAACATGTTATTTTCAGTTGTCCATTCACACTTTATTAATATCGGCATACAGTTTTTAATGTCTTCTACAGAGGAAATTTTCGTGTCCATTTTTGTATCGTCTAAACAAACATAAACGAGATAAAGCACCTAAATGATTGGGATCGTCTCAAAGCTCTCCAAATGTACTCGCTAGAAAGGAGACGAGAGAGATATCAAATAATATACACGTGGAAAATACTGGAGGGCCAGGTCCCAAATCTACACAGTAAATAACAACATACTGGAGTGAACGATATGGAAGAAAATGCAGAATAGAACCAGTGAAGAGCAGAGGTGCCATAGGCACAATCAGAAAACACTGTATAAACATCAGAGGTCCGCGTTGTTCAACATCCTCCCAGCGAGCATAAGAAATATTGCCGGAACACCCGTGGACATCTTCAAGAGGAACTAGATAGTTTCCTCCAAGGAGTGCCGGACCAACCGGGCTGTGGTGGGTATGTGGGCCTGCGGGCCGCTCCAGCAACAGCCTGGTGGACCAAACTCTCACAAGTCAGGCCTGGCCTCGGGCCGGGCTTGGGGAGTAGAACAACTCCCACAACCTCATCAACCAGGTATCAACCAGGTATCAACCAGCTATCTGCAAAGGATGACACGAAGCTGTGACTAGTATTTTTGCCTATATTCGAGATAAGAATGAGAGAGAGCAGAGGTGCCAGGACTGTGCCTTGAGGTACAGAGCAGTGGTGCCAGGACTGTGCCTTGGGGTACAGAGCAGTGGTGCCAGGACTGTGCCTTGGGGTACAGAGCAGTGGTGCCAGGACTGTGCCTTGGGTACAGAGCAGTGGTGCCAGGACTGTGCCTTGGGGTACAGAGCAGTGGTGCCAGGACTGTGCCTGGGGTACAGAGCAGTGGTGCCAGGACTGTGCCTTGGGGTGCAGAGCAGTGGTGCCAGGACTGTGCCTTGAGGTACAGAGCAGTGGTGCCAGGAGTGTGCCCCGGGTACAGAGCAGTGGTGCCAGGACTGTGCCTTGGGGTGCAGAGCAGTGGTGCCAGGACTGTGCCTTGGGGTACAGAGCAGTGGTGCCAGGACTGTGCCTTGGGGTACAGAGCAGTGGTGCCAGGACTGTGCCTTGGGGTACAGAGCAGTGGTGCCAGGACTGTGCCTTGGGTACAGAGCAGTGGTGCCAGGACTGTGCCTTGGGGTACTGAGCAGTGGTGCCAGGACTGTGCCTTGGGTGCAGAGCAGTGGTGCCAGACTGTGCCTTGGGGTACAGAGCAGTGGTGCCAGGACTGTGCCTTGGGGTGCAGAGCAGTGGTGCCAGGACTGTGCCTTGGGTACAGAGCAGAGGTGCCAGGACTGTGCCCCGGGTACAGAGGTTTTCACTGCACTTGGGCTTGATCTTACTTGACTGACCAGCACACTCTGCATTCTGTTTGACAGAAGTTGAAAATCCAACATTTTACAGCATCATATAAACAGCTCGTCCCACGCAAGTACACCAACAGCATTAGACATCTGTTCTGCCTCTACACCAACAGCATTAGACACCTGTTCTACCTCTGCGCATATCGTCACGCGCAAATATGTAACACCTGTTCTTATCGCGACGGTAAGCGGAGAGCACGTGCACAGACGCCAACGCCAACATGTTACAGAGCAGTCAGATAATATGAATAATAATATCATTATAATATTCAGAACAATGACAATATGGTCGCTGCTTTCTAAACCACTTGGGCTGGACGGTAGAGCGACGGTCTCGTTTCATGCAGGTCGGCGTTCAATCCCCCCGACCGTTCAAGTGGTCTGGCACCATTCCTTTCCCTCCGTCCCATCCCAAATCCTTATCCTGACCCCCCCCCCCTTTCCCCTCAAGTGTGGTTCTCGGAATAGGAACTGTCACTTCATTTTATCTTGAGGTTATCTTGAGATGATTTCGGGGCTTTTTGTGTCCCCGCGGCCCGGTCCTCGACCAGGTCTCCACCCCCAGGAAGCAGCCCGTGACAGCTGACTAACACCCAGGTACCTATTTTACTGCTAGGTAACAGGGGATATCATCGCCCCAAGGGTTTTGGCAGATTCGAACCAGGGCCTGAAAAAAAAGTAATACGCGATTGTCATTCTTCTTAACAATGAATGCGGTCCATTTGAATGCGCACTTTTGAGCCTTCAGTAATACATTACGCGAGATTCGCCCAATTTCAGCGTGAAGCCAATTACATTCTTTTGGGTTATTAAATTGCCAGTTACCTATTCAGCCCTGTAAAGTGTGCAATTTTGGTCATTAAATCAACCAATTAGTCTGTCGCATCCTCGTATACATTAGGGATTAATTCAGGAGTCAACAATTATAGAGTTACTCTGGGATAAATCCCCAATTTCAGTTTGATGCCTGGATTTATATGATGATGATGATGATGATGATGATGGTGATACAACAAAGAAACCACATTAACGTGTGATGCATCAGTGAGAAAATAAGAGGAGACATCAGGAGGATTCGAACCTGTCCTCAAAGGCATGTGCTTGTGAGTACACAGAATATATATATATTATATATATATAATATATATATAATATATATATATAATCCCTGGTGCCTTCCTGTCTCGTATTGAACTCGTCTTCCGTGTTGACCGGGTGTATTCCACAGGAATCGTGTATGGAGTTATGATGTCTCCTCTCTTCCATTTCTCTCTAGGGATTTCGAGGTTTGGCTCCTGTGACGTTGCGTGGGGCTGACGGNCGCTGCCCCGTACCCCCGCTGCCCCGTACCCCCGCTGCCCCGTACCCCGCTGCCCGTACCCCCGCTGCCCCGTACCCCCTGCCCCGTACCCCCGCTGCCCCGTACCCCCGCTGCCCCGTACCCCCGCTGCCCCGTACCCCCGCTGCCCGTACCCCCGCTGCCCCGTACGTCAGTTCTCACTTGACGTTTCCATAAATCTGTCTTTATATTCACATATATAATAAATATACATACATAATAACATTAACTGGAATTATCTGTTATAAAGATAGGTTTAAAAATGATCCCATATTACAGCATTATTGTGTAATTATGTGTTCTTAGTGAATTGGAAGAACACTATATCGGGAAGAATATAACTAGCATATTAAATTTTTGAAGCAAATAAGATGGTTATAGTCTGGTATACTCTATAGCATATTTTAAGACTCCGGATTTAAAGAGATATGGGTGTACTCTCCTATAGGTGTGCTTGCGAGGGGGTTGAGCTGCGGTTCTTTGGTCCCGCCTCTCAACTGGAGGGGGCTGTAGATTGAGGGCTAGTGTACGCAGGTACAGAAAACCTGCAACAAAACAGTTGATGCTCATTGCAGGATACACAATCAACTCACAATACCGAGATATTTTGGGTGATTTTGAAAGTAGTTTAGATTTAGAAAAGGCCTGAGAGAATGCTGGTTTGGCAATTGTTGATTTTTTATGGAACCAATTACCGGGTATCACCGTTAGGCTCGGTGATTGGATAGTCGAGGCCGGGCTCGGGGGGTAGAAGAACTCTTACAACCCTCTCCAGGACCCAGATTCATCAAGCAGTTACGCAAGCACTTACGAACCTGTACATCTTTTCTCAATCTTTGGCGGCTTGGTTTACAATTATTAAACAGTTAATGAGCTCCAAAGCACCAGGAGGCTGTTTATAACAACAACAACAGTTGATTGGGAAGTTTTCATGCTGGTAAACTGTTCAATAAATGTAACCAAAGGCGTCAAAAATTGAGGAAAGATGTGCACTTTCGTAAGTACTTGCGTAAGTGCTTCGTGAATCTGGCCCCAGGTACGTTCCAGGTCACCATATACGTGGGAGTGTTGGGGCTATTCTCAGCCCTCCCATGTCTGACTAGTATTGAACTATTCTCAGTCCCAAGCCTGGCTAGTATTGAACTATTCTCAGTCCCATGCCTGGCTAGTACTGAACTATTCTCAGTCCCATGTCTGACTAGTACTGAACTATTCTCAACCCATGCCTGGCTAGTACTGAACTATTCTCGGTCCCATGCCTGGCTAGTACTGAACTATTCTCAGTCCCATGCCTGGCTAGTACTGAACTATTCTCAGTCCCATGCCTGGCTAGTACTGAACTATTCTCAGCCCATGCCTGGCTAGTACTGAACTATTCTCGGTCCCATGCCTGGCTAGTACTGAACTATTCTCAGCCCATGCCTGGCTAGTACTGAACTATTCTCGGTCCCATGCCTGGCTAGTACTGAACTATTCTCAGTCCCATGCCTGGCTAGTACTGAACTATTCTCAGTCCCATGCCTGGCTAGTACTGAACTATTCTCGGTCCCATGCCTGGCTAGTACTGAACTATTCTCAGTCCCATGCCTGGCTAGTACTGAACTATTCTCAGTCCCATGCCTGGCTAGTACTGAACTATTCTCAGTCCCATGCCTGGCTAGTACTGAACTATTCTCAGCCCATGCCTGGCTAGTACTGAACTATTCTCAGCCCATGCCTGGCTAGTACTGAACTATTCTCGGTCCCATGCCTGGCTAGTACTGAACTATTCTCAGTCCCATGCCTGGCTAGTACTGAACTATTCTCAGTCCCATGCCTGGCTAGTACTGAACTATTCTCAGTCCCATGCCTGGCTAGTACTGAACTATTCTATGCCTCATGTCTGGCTAGTATTTTGACTCTGGAATCCCATACTGGACAGTCAGGTGTAAATGGACACGTCTTTGGTAGAAAATAATAATAATAATAATAATAATAAATAATAATAATAATAATAATAATAAATAATAATAGAAATAATAATAAAAGGTTCTTAATCTCTATACCAAAATAGTTTATTGGACTGAGAGACAGCCTACGGTAGGTGGTGTAGTCTTGACTGGGTGCAAAGTAGGCCTTCGGGTGACATAGGCTTATGCGCAAAGAGCTAGACACTGTGAACATCAGAGGTCTTGGAACCCCCGCTGTCTTCCTGCGTGTTGCAAGTATTGCAACAGCGAAGGTTGACAGTCAAGGAGGGAAGCCAAGTTGCAGCAGGTGTTCTTGGTCAAGGTCAAGATCCGTCAAGTGTTTGCGTGTCCACTGGCGAAACCTGTAGATCTTGTCCTCGGTCATGGTGGCGTAGTCTTGTGTTTATTAAACCGTTCACGAGCGTGGAAACTTTGCAGCCCAATGTTGTTAGTCTTAAAGACAACCTCGTAGCGATTCGGGACTCAAAAAGTATTATATATATATATGGCCCCAGGTAGGTTGTGATGGCATCATAGGTGTGTGCTTCTCGCTACCAATAATAGTCACACTGAACAGGTTATCACCAAAATTTAGTTTTTTTTTTTAAATTGACTTAGTCAATTGGTAGTCTTATGCTGTAAAAGGGAAAACTCACTCTTGTATGAAGCATACAGCATACAGCATACAGTATACAGGGGAGCATACAGCATACAGGGGAGCATACAGCATACAGCAGGGAACGTTGAGTTGCTTGACAATTGGGCTCCTGTAAACTATTGTCCCAGATGTCCAGTGCGAAAGATTACGTGGATAGTGGAATCTGGATCCCAAATTATAATCTGTATAGATGTGATAGAGCAATTAGGTCAAATGGAGGAGTATCAATTATCAATATTGTGATAATTGAATGTATCAATTATCAGCATTGTGATAGAGTAATTAGGTCAAATGGAGGAGTTGGTCTGTATAATAAAGAGGAACTGGTATGCACACCTGGAAAGCATATCTGGAGAGCATACCTGAAGCATGCCTTTGAGAGGGTTCTGGGAGTTCTTCTACTTCCCAAGCCCGGCCCGAGGCCAGGCTCGACTTGTGAGAGCTTGGTCCATCAGGCTGTTGCTTGGAGCGGCCCGCAGGCCCACATACCCACCACAGCCCGGCTGGTCCGGCAATATTTCTTATAGTCGCCGGGAAGAAGGACGTTGAACAACCGTCCTCCCAGCGACGGTTGTTCAACATATTATCTGATCATGTTCAACGTCATCATGTTCAACATTATTATCTGATCATGTTCAACATATTATCTTATGTTCAACATCTGATATGAGAATAAGGAAAAACAGTGGTGCAAGGACTGTACCTTGAGGTACAGAGCTTTTAACTGCGCTTGGACTCGATTTTATATGGTTGACTGTTACTCTGTTCTGTTCGACAGAAAACTGAGTATCCAGCTACATACTTTACCGGTCATTCCCAGTGACCGCATTTGTGTGCTATCACTCTATGGTCACATTTATTACGAGAACTTTCAAATCCAGGGATCCCATCACAATGGTTGTACTCTTCAAATCACTTGTGCTGTCCCGTCTTGAATATTGCTCGACATTCGCTTCCCCCTTCAGAGCAGGAGAGATCGATGACAGAGGGAATATAGAGAACTTATACTGCATACATATACTCGATAAAGCACCTACGTTAATGGGAAGGTTGGACGAAGGTCTCACTAGTCAAGCCTAGCCTCGGGCCGGGCTTGGTTATTAGAAGAACTCCCAGAACCCGATTAACCAGATATTAAACGGGTAATATCTGTGGTAAGATCCAAGAGAATCAACAAACGAGCAGGGATATTTAATAAATTCAGTTTCAATAATAAGGGAATCGAATGGGACAAAATAAATATAGACCTTGCAAACATTCAATGGGAGACGGTCTTAAGCGACAAAACTCCCACACAGGGAATAAATAGCTCAACTGACAGCTGAAGCTTACAAGGTCTGCTTGAAGCACGTGCCTGTGAGGAGGGGGAGAAAGAGGACCACGCTAGAAAGAGAACGCAGACGACTGTACAGAAGGAAAAAATAACGGAAATGCTTCGGCAGACACGACTATCACAAGAAAGGAAAATAAACCTAAACAGGGAGATCGAAGAAGTAGAACAAACGTTGTAAGCGATCATACGAGTCTGAGGAAATGGAATTGGAACAGAAAGATATTCAAGAGATAAAGAAACATTCACCCCCCCCCCCCGGGCCGCCCCAGCCCCCCCCCCAGCACCCAAGCCCCCCCCCCCCCCCCACCCCCACCCCACCCCCCCACCCCCCCACACGTGGAGGAGACGGTCCCTTCCCCACCAGCGGAGCTCACCCGCCAGTCAGTGAGGAGACATTCACATATGGGACTAATAGAACAAGAACCCGGCAATGTGATGTTATAGTGGCTAGAATATGCCTGGGATATAGACGTATCTGGCAGCTTTCTCAAAACCCAAATGTCGAGTACACAATGTGTCAACTTTGTGAAAGAGAAAACATGCACTCTCTTGAATATTATATTGTAGAATGTCCCATATTGACTGACTTTCACCCTCCTGGGCTGAGGTATGCTGAACTCTGTAACTACTACATGAATACTGGAACATTTGATGATATATTGGACTTGTTCCCAAGATTGACCATGTAATGTATCAATTATACACAATGTATGTATGTGATCTAAACATTCCCTCTAATGCGTTATGCGTGGTTTCCTCCGAGGCTATGGGTCCCCCTTCTGCCAGCCAGAGGTGGTACTCCCTCTTATATAACCTGAGCTTGTAAAAGCATCTTAATCGCCTTCAGTGATTAAGTGCTTAATTGCACACTAGTTGCTCTATCAGCTAGCTCACCCTGTCAGAGTAAAAGAGACAAATGTATGTGCATGTACATGTGTGTGTATGTATATATATATATATATATATATATATATATATATATATATATATATATATATATATATATATATGTATGTATGTATATATATATGTATATATATATGTATATATATGTGTATAAAGTATATGTGGAAGCTGATCAGAATTACATTTCACCTTTGGAAATGCACATTATGATATTATGTAAAAGACACATCGAACACTTTATGTAGGGCATACGTAAATCTGTGTATCTGTGTATTTACGTATGTAGGTTAGCTTAGCATTTTAACAGCACTACAATCACCTTTTGTGGTGATTGTTCGATAAATCCCTGAACTATATGATTAACAGATCTCTCACCCTGTCCATGGAGAACAGACGAAAATGTATATATGCTGGTTAGCATTGTTAATGTGTGGCCACGTCTGTGGTAGAAAAATTCTCTCTCTCTCTCTCTCTCTCTCTCTCTCTCTCCTCTCTCTCTCTCTCTCTCTCTCTCTCTCTCTCTCTCTCTCTCTCTCTCCTCAAGAGTTAGGATATAACTCTACTACAACAGTCGATTGTAAGTCACAACTCCGCCCAGGGAGCTAGAGGATAAACCCGCAAGCACGGCTACCTGGTTGATACCTGGTTGATGGGGTTCTGGAGTTCTTCTACTCCCCAAGCCCGGCCCGAGGCCAGGCTTGACTTGTGAGAGTTTGGTCCACTAGGCTGTTGCTTGGAGCGGCCCGCAGGCCCACATACCCACCACAGCCCGGCTGGTCCGGAACTCCTTGGAGGAATAAATCTAGTTTCCTCTTGAAGATGTCCACGGTTGTTCCGGCAATATTTCTTATGCTTGCTGGGAGGACGTTGAACAACCGTGGACCTCTGATGTTTATACAGTGTTCTCTGATTGTGCCTATGGCACCCCTGCTCTTCACTGGTTCTATTCTGCATTTTCTTCCATATCGTTCACTCCAGTACGTTGTTATTTTACTGTGTAGATTTTGGGACCTGGCCCTCCAGGCTAGGTAAGTAAAGATAGGTAAGTACACCCCCTCCCCCGGGTATCCTGGCAACCTCGTGGCTCCACCCCTCTCTCACCCCCCTCTTGGTGTGGGGGTTGTGGGTTGGGCCCCTGGGACGGTGGGGGGTGGG
>WNGS01142304.1:1803484-1814695 GCA_020271785.1 Procambarus virginalis
TAGAGGCTCGGAAGGTGTGGCCACGACGGCCGAGTGGACAGCACACTGGACTTGTGATCCTGTGGTCCCGGGTTCGATCCCAGGCGCCGGCGAGAAACAATGGGCAGAGTTTCTTTCACCCTATGCTCCTGTTACCTAGCAGTAAATTAGGGACCTGGGTGTTAGCTGTCACGGGCTGCTTCCTGGGGGTGGAGGCCTGGTCGAGGACCGCGCCGCGGGGACACTAAAGCCCTGAAATCATCTCAAGATAACCTCAAGATGCTCTTGTATTGGTCGCCGTTTAGGCCTATCTGTCTCCTAGGCCATGGACCGGGCCCTGGGGGCATAAGGACCAGTGGGAGGCAATAAAGAGTCAGTGTGAATTGCGGTCACAAGCAGAGAGAGTATACTCACCTAGTTGTGCTTGCGGGGGTTGAGCTCTGGCTCTTTGGTCCCGCCTCTCAACCGTCAATCAACAGGTGTACAGATTCCTGAGCCTATTGGGCTCTATCATATCTACACTTGAAACTGTGTATAGAGTCAGCCTCCACCACATTACTTCCCTTAACTGTGTGGGGTCTTTAGTGGGGCAGATATATCGGGTGATCTTGGATTATATCAGTGATATAAAGTGTAATTGCCTGTCCCTGTGTTCAAAACACCCTTGAACATTGTTCCATGGCCTATTACGGAACATTCGGGTTAGGGGAGGAACTACACTACTACTAAACTTGCTTGTTAACTAAACAAAGCCACAAGGGCCGTGACGTGGATTCGAACCTGCGTCCGGGAGCATCCCAGACACTGCCTTAATCGACTGAGCTACGATAGGGTGGTTAAAAGAGTTGAAGCCGAAGTTCTACTGAACTTACTGGATCCCGTAGCCTTTCCGAACTTCGAGTTTGAACTCTTTTTAACCATTCCGTAGCTCAGTCAATTATGGCAGTGTCTGGGATGCTCCCTGACGCAGGTTCGAATCCTCGTCACGGCCCTTGTGGATTTGTTCATTTGATGCATTACGTTAGTGTGATCTCTGTGTGTTGCTTGTTAACTGTTTGCTGAGTAACAGTACCCCCCCCCCCCTGGTTGCTGTGATTGTGGGCGAGTAAGCTAAGGCCTTTAAGCATCAAAATACGGGCTCACCATAGCCCGTGCTACTTGGAACTTCTTGTTCCAGGTAGCGAATCTTAAACAACAACAACAACCTTAAACATCATCTCTCTCTTAAGATTCTCTTTCGGTTATTGATGATGTTCCATTGTACAATTAATCGCTACTCACGTTAAAGAATAACGAGGGGACAATTTTCATAGGCTATGAGCTGTAACCTACGTCAGACCAGTGCAGCTAGAGTCATCGACATCCCCCGTGGCCAAGGGGGAAAAGTTATTATCACAAGATTAGAGTAATTCGCCAAAAGTATAATTTTCAGGTCACTTGCGGAGGTGGCGGCAGCTCATATTAACTTTAATGACACAGGTGCAACCAATTAGCAAAGATTCCCACCAGGTACACCCAACCACTTGGGCTGGACGGTAGAGCGACGGTCTCGCTTCATGCAGGTCGGCGTTCAATCCCCGACCGTCCAAGTGGTTGGGGACCATTCCTTTCCCCCGTCCCATCCCAAATCCGTATCCTGACCTCTTCGGAGTGCTATATAGTCGTAATGACTTGGCGCTTTCCCCCTGATAGTTCCCTTCCCTTCCCACCAGGTACAGGTCTGGAGGCTACCACCTTGAGGTGCTTCCGGGGCTTAGCGTCCCCGCGGCCCGGTCGTCGACCAGGCCTCCTGATTGCTGGACTGGTCAACCAGGCTGGCTTCACTATTCCCTTACCTGTTCAGCCAATCAATTCTCGGTTATCTTAAATAATTGTGAAGTTCTCAGAGCGTGGCGGGTGGTGGTGACCTGCCTCGCTGCAACCCGTCCTCGCAAATTCGTAGTCAATATTGACTTATTTGTTACGTGCATAGGTGACATACTAAACATAATAGTTTCCCTTGAAAAGTTTCATAGAAAACACCGACCTTACCTAACCTACTTAGTATGTTAAAATAAGCATCTTATAGTTTCGTAATTACAATTGTTACTTTAGGTTAAGTAACAATTGTAATTACGAAACTATAAGATGCTTATTTTAACATACTAAGTAGGTTAGGTAAGGTCGGTGTTTTCTATGAAGCTTTTCGAGGGAAGCTATTATGTTTAGTATGTCACCTATGCACATACGTAATAAGTCAATATTGACTATACGAATTTGCGAGGACGGGTTGCTCGCTGTGTTTCCCATACCTTACAAATTTTTACAAAATCATTATTTTTGTGATAGTGTTATATTTAGTGGCAGTGTTATCACTAATAGTGTTGGGTCGGGTTACGGTGCGTTGGGGCCCGGTTACTTAAACAGTAGCAGTGACGGAGAGTGGTGAAAATTGACCTAGGTCTTAAGAACATAAGAACATAAGGATCAAGGAAACTGCAGTAGGCCTCTTGTCCAATACGTGGCAGCTCCTACTTACGACTGACTCAAGACCACAGCCTGATTGATCCGATGTTAGTCATGCTTTAGACAGAAGTGTGTGTTGAAAAGCCTTTGTCCTATAATAATCAATGATGGAGTCAGAGTTTGTCGCCGGTGAAAATAACATGATGTTTAACAGTGATAAATTCCAGGTACTCAGGTACGGTAAACATGAGGACCTTAAACATAATACAGGATACAAAACACAATAAAATCTGCCCATAGTAGGAAAGCAGCATGTAAAGAATTTGGGAATAATGATGTCCGACGATCTAACGTTTAAGGAGCATAACCAAGCAAATATTGCGGCAGCCAGAAAAATGATCGGATGGATTACGAGAACTTTCAAATCCAGGGATCCCATCACAATGGTTGTACTCTTCAAGTCACTTGTGTTGTCCTGTCTTGAGCACTGCTCAGTACTCACTTCCCCCTTCAGAGCAGGAGAGGTTGCTGAAATAGAGGGAATACAGAGAACATATACGGCACGCATAGACGAGATAAAGCAGCTAAGTTATTGGGATCGTCTCAAAGCTCTCCAAATGTACTCACTAGAAAGGAGACGAGAGAGATATCAAATAATATACACATGGAAAATACTGGAGGGACAGGTCCCAAATCTACACAGTAAAATAACAACGTACTGGAGTGAACGAGATGGAAGAAAATGCAGAATAGAACCAGTGAAGAACAGGGGTGCCATAGGCACAATCAGAGAACACTGTATAAACATCAGAGGTCCACGGTTGTTCAACATCCTCCCAGCTACTATAAGAAATAGTGCCGGAACAATCGTGGACATCTTCAAGAGGAAACTAGATAGTTTTCTTCGAGAAGTGCCGGACCAACCGGGCTGTGATGGGTATGTGGGCCTGCGGGCCGCTCCAAGCAACAGCCTGGTGGACCAAGCTCACAAGTCAAGCCTGGCCTCGAGCCGGGCTTGGGGAGTAGAAGAACTCCCAGAACCCCATCAACCAGGTTCTTTGTGCTAAATCATTGTGTGTGTGTTATCGGAGTTCTTGGTGCTCATGGTGACATGTAGTGTGATAACCTGTGCACTGCGCACGCAGTGTTCACCGACCATTCTAGCTAAGTTGCACCTGACGCTGAGTGGACAGCGCTTCGGATTCGTAGTCCTAAGGTTCCGGGTTTGATTCCCGGTGGAGGCGGAGACAAATGGGCAAAAAGTTCTTTCACCCTGATGCCCCTGTCACCTAGCAGTAAATAGGTACCTGGGAGTTAGATAGCTGCTACGGGCTGCTTCCTGGGGGGGGGGGTGTGTAACAAAAAGGCGGCCTGGCGATGTTTGGCACAGTGCCGACTGACCTGGCAGAGATTATCAAGACACATGGCACTGTCTCTGAAGTTTAGTTATAGTTATTATAGTTCTGTCACAGTTCCGGCAATTCTGTCGCCATTTCGACACTTGTTTCGTTCAAACAGCTTTGGCATAGTTTTAAAGACTTCTCATATGATACCTGGTTGATACCTGGTTGATGGGGTTCTGGGAGTTCTTCTACTCCCCGAGCCCGGCCCGAGGCCAGGCTTGACTTGAGAGTTCGGTCCACTAGGCTGTTGCTTGGAGCGGCCCGCAGGCCCACATACCCACCACAGCCGGTTGGTCCGGAACTTCTCTTAGAAAACAGTCCAGTTTTCTCTTGAAGATGTCCACGGTTGTTCCGGCAATATCTTCGATTACATTTATTAAACAGTTGATTAACATCGAAATTTTCCAGTCAAATGTTTTAATTCACAATTCATTGTGTCGAGGGACAGGCAGCCAGTTTATATACATACAGTATATGTTAGGCTTATATCCAGGTAAACGGTTGAATTACTGACCCTCCCCAGGATGGAACCCCACACCAAGCTGACTAACTCCTGGGGTAACTATTTACTGCTAGGTGGACAGGGGCATGAGGTGATAGGAAACGCACCCAACCATTTCTGTCCCGCCCGGGATTCGAACCCACAGTTCTCGATTGTGAGTCGAGAACGAAGCCGACTGTACTACCGGGACCCCCCCCCCCCAAATATTGGTACTGTTATAAACAGCCTCCTGGTGCTTGGGAAGGGGATTATCAGGGGGAAAGCGCCAAGCCATTACCACTATATAGCACCTGGAAGGGGTCAGGATAAGGATGTGGGGTAGGACGGGGGAAAGGAATGGTTATCTTGAGGGGTTATCTTGAGATGATTTCGGGGCTTCAGTGTCCCCGCGGCCCGGTCCTTCACCAGTCCTCCACCCCCAGGAAGCAGCCCGTGACAGCTGACTAACACCCAGGTACCTATTTTACTGCTAGGTAACAGGGGCATAGGGTGAAAGAAACTCTGCCCATTGTTTCTCGCCGGCGCCCGGGATCGAACCCGGGACCACAGGATCACAAGTCCAGCGTGCTGTCCGCTCGGCCGACCGGCTCCCAGAAACTGTTACGGTGCCCAGAAATTGTTTAATATATGTAAACAAAGCCGCCAAACATTGAGAGATGTACAAGTCATTAAGTGAATGAATGAGTGAGTACTTGGTTTACTGGTGAGTCTTGGTGAGTACTTGGTGAGTACTTGGTGAGTCTTGGTGAGTACTTGGTGAGTCTTGGCCGTGTTTATCGAGAGGGATGGTGGGGTGGAGGCTGATTTGTGACGTCATTCAAAATGGCTATTTTACTCGGTAATCTACAATTCAATAATTCATTTTACCAGCCAGTATTTACCCAGGGGGTGGGGGGGGGGGTTTAAGAAAGGCGGGTACCCGCGCGGCTCTTGAGGTAAAGGGCTTGTGGCGGTAATGAGTCCTCTTTGTTGACGCCAACGGATGGTTAGATATATTTGTTTTGTGTAAATAAAACAATAACGAATTTACCCATTTTTTTTTGATAGGTGAGAAGAATTGAGTTTATCAACACGAGCGCCTCCTTACCTTGAGGTTACCTTTAGGTGCTTCCGGGGCTTAGCGTCCCCGCGGCCCAGTCGTCGACCAGGCCTCCCGGTTGCTGGACTGATCAACCAGGCTGTTGGACGCGGCTGCTCGCAGCCTGGCGTATGAGTCACAGCCTGGTTGATCAGGTATCATTTGGAGGTGCTTATCCAGTTCTCTCTTGAACACTGTGAGGGGATTGCCAGAGCCTCGCATGCATTTGTGATGTTGACCAGACCACACACTAGAAGGTGAAGGGACGACGACGTTTCGGTCCGTCCTGGACCATTTTCAAGTCGATTGTCACTTGAGAATGGTCCAGGACGGACCGAAACGTCGTCGTCCCTTCACCTTCTAGTGTGTGGTCTGGTTAACATATTTTAGCCACGTTATTACGACTCATCGCCAGCATTTGTTGCTTATCTTTGTTGTGTGGGTCGGCGGGGGGCAACTCGTCCGTTCACTTAATATGTCGAATTTTTGTAACAGAGTGACTAATCCGTCATAAATGCGACGTATTGGTAAAAAGTAACGCGCTGTAATATTGTTGGTATAATCATAACATAAGAATGATGGTAACTGCAGAAGGCTTATTGGCCCATACGAGGCAGCTGTTTATATCCACCCAATCTCAGTCTATATTATATATATATTATATATATATATATATATATATAATATGTGTGTGTGTCTAAGAAACTTGAAACATTTTCATGTCTAAAATGATTCCCATCTTGGGCATACATGTCATTCCTTCCATAGAATTGGTCCCAGTTATTAATATATTGCATATGATTTATTATATTGCAGTATTGCATACAATATCATATTGCATATGATATTGCATATGATTTACAATATTTGTCCAGTCGGCAATTAACACAAAGTGCCCTGACAACCATTCATTTCCAACTCTCTTGGAAGAATGCCACATATGATTGGGATTCCTCCCTTGCTCCTAATTCTAGGGCTGCCTTAAACCTCTGCATCAGTCCTAACACGTCCAACATTATTTCCACCTGCACCGATACAAATAATGGGTTTGTTCCCATTTCCAGCCATAATATCATTCATGTTATTCACTATACCCTCCATTCGTGCTCCTGGATAGCAAACCCTTAACCTTCCTCCCCCCCTCTCTCTCAGGCACAAAAAGCTCTATCCAACAACCTTACCTGGGAATCATCCCACAACCAAAATTCATTTAGTTACTTCCTTTACCGGCGGTCCCTCCGTCGCCTTGTCCGTCGGGTGAGCTGCAGCTCACCCGACGGACTCGTCTTCCAACAGCACTTCCAACAGCGTCTTCCCAACAGCACTCGTCTTCCAGAACGGCAAATGAATTTGAGGTCTTTAGGACAGCTGTAGGCGGCTTTGTCAAAGTCTTCTTAGGTCCCCTGTCCTTTGTGACACTCCAAGACCAAGACTTCCTAATGCCGCTCTCCTCCTTTGGTTCCTCTTGAATGTAAACACCTTACTGTTTATCTTACTGTTTCATCTGCCTTAGATCCTCCCGTAGCGGAACCAACTCTGTCCTCAGAGCTCCACATAGATCCATCAGTTCCCTCACTACAGCTTCCATTATTACTATGGTAGCACAGTCGGAGCTCCAGATAACACACCCTTTCACTGTGAGTGCCTGCGCCTCTATAGTATGGAGTATAGAGAGAATAATATTTTCATCTCATTAAGATTTTCATCTCCTCACCTCTTTCGTACTTATTTATTGGCCTTGCCTCCTTCGACCCAAATATCACACTAACAAAGTTATCGCGAATAACCGAACTCAATTACGGGCTCATCATAGCCCGGGCTACATGGACATTTCGTTCTGAGGAGCTAAATCTAACACAACAACAACATCCTTCGTCTCATCACAATCGACTTTATAATGGTCCAGGACGGACCGGAACGTCGTCGTCTCTTCAGTTTCTATTGTGTGGTTTGGTCAACATATTTCAGCCACGTTATTGTGACTCTTTGTCTGCATAGGATGGATTCTCTCTCCTGGTCTCATGTGATGTTATCACATGAGACCAGGAGATATGGCAGGATGTGCAGAATACCTCTGTTGAAGAGCAGAGGTGCAACAGGTACTCTGAGAGAGAACTCTATCAACATCAGAGGCCCGAGACTGCTCAACACGCTTCCACTACACATAAGGGGCATAACTGGCCGACCCCTCACAGTGTTCAAGAGAGAACTGGATAGACACCTCCAAAGAATATCTGATCAACCAGGCTGTGACTCATACGTCAGGCTGCGAGCAGTCGCGTCCAACAACCAGGTTGACCAGACCATCAACCAGGAGGCCTGGTCAGAGACCGAGCCGCAGAGCCGTTGATCCTCGGAATCACTACAAAGCAACCGCAAGGTATGATAACAGCTGTATTTTTGCGGAGGTGCAAGTAGTGAGAAGTGGCTGATGTGGGTGTCTTAGCATCTGAGAACTACTTATCACAAGGTCTGAATACTGCTCCAAGCAACAGCCTTATTGATCAAGTTACTGCAAGCCTGGCCTCGGGCCAAGCCTGGCCTGGAAAATATAAGAACTCTCGGAACACATCGAGGTAAACCCAATTTTAACCAGCATTACCGCAAACTTTGGACGATGGATTTAACGATTTAACTACTTTTATTTAGTAGTTTTATTTAGTAGTTTTAGTAATAAAATATAAACAACTTCTCACAATGTCTTGGGGGTGTCGATTTCCTGTACGAAAGCTGTCAACTGTTGGACTGTTGGTCTAAATTGACTTCAGATACGAATTTAAAAGCTGGTCTGTGTGAGGGGTTGTAAGAACATGGTAAGCAGAGGACGGGGATGGTACTACCGTCCCGGGCAGCCCTACAGACACTTGGGACCACCGTCCCGGGCAGCCCTACAGACACTTGGGACCACCGTCCCGGCAAAAGACTTCCTCGACTTTCATAATCCGTGAGGAGGACGGCGCGGGGGGTCGAACCCCAAAATCAATAGTCATATTTTTCAGAGATAACGCGTCGCCTGTGAGCTCCTCGGCGGAGGTTTCTGGTAATCTCAGATAACAAAGGGAAAAAATTACATTAAAACGTGGTTCGATGAGGACCGGATCCTTTTCTACTGCAGTATTTAGCTCAGGGTCTCAAGAGTATCATTCATTCATGTAGGAATTGGGCAGATAACGTGGGGTTCAGGTTGGAATTGGACGGATAACGTGCCGCGGGGTTCAGGTTGGAAATTGGGCAGATAACGTGGGGTTCAGGTTGGAATTGGGCAGATACGTGGGGGTTCAGGTCTGGGAAATTGGGCAGATAACGTGTGGGTTCAGGTTGGAATTGGGCAGATAACGTGGGGTTCAGGTTGGAATTGGGTGCGATAACGTGGGGGTTTAGGTTGAAATTAGGCAGATAACGTGGGGTTTAGGTTGAAATTAGGCAGATAACGTGGGGTTCAGTTAGAATTGGGGCAGATAACGAGGGGGTTCAGATTGGGAATTGGGCAGATAACGTGGGGGTTGTAGGTTCGGAATTAGGGCAGATAACGTGGGGTTCAGGTTAGAATTGGGGCAGATAACGGAGGGGTTCAAGGTTAGAAATTGGGCAGGATACTATGAGGGTTCAGGTTAGAATTGGGCAGATAACCTGTGGGGTGCAGGGTATGAGGAATGGGCGGATAACATGAGGGGTTTGCAGGTTAGAATTAGGCAGATAATATGGGGTTTCAGGTTAGAATTGGCGGATAATGGCAAACAATATAATTATCACAGTACATTGTATGCAGGTGTACGGCAACTTTCCTAACCCAATCTCGAGGACCATTGTTCAGAGCCTGAAGGTCTGACCATGTGTCATGGTAGTCTCGACCATGTCTGTCATGGTAGTCTCGACCATGTCGTCATGGTAGTCTGACCATGTCTTCATGGTAGTCGACATGGATGTGCCACTGTCGTCATGGTAGTCCGACCATGTCTTCATGGTAGTCTGACCATGTCTTCATGGTAGTCTGACCATGTCTCATGGTAGGTCTGACCATGTCATGGTAGTCTGACCATGTCATGGTAGTCTGACCATGTCGTCATGGAAGTCCGACCATGTCTTCATGGTAGTCTGACCATGTCCATGGTAGTCTGACCATGTCGTCATGAAGCACTGTGTAGGTAGTCTGACCATGTCTCATGGTAGTCTGACCATGTCTTCATGGTAGTCTGACCATGTCTTCATGGTAGTCTGACCATGTCTGGTAGTCTACTGGCATGTAGTCTGACCAATGTCGTCATGGTAGTCTGACCATGTCGTCATGGTGTCTGGACAAGTCGTCATGGTAAGTCTGACCATGTTCATGTAGTTGACAGTG
Organism: Procambarus virginalis; assembly: GCA_020271785.1. Classification (NCBI taxonomy): domain Eukaryota; kingdom Metazoa; phylum Arthropoda; class Malacostraca; order Decapoda; family Cambaridae; genus Procambarus; species Procambarus virginalis. The sequence continues at coordinate 1,813,234 of WNGS01142304.1, forward strand.
TGATGTAGTCTTGACCATGTCGTCATGGTAGTCTGACCATTGTCGTCATGGTACTGGTTGACCATGTCGTCATGGTTAGTAACTGACCAATGCGTCATGGTAGTCGACGCATTCCATGTAGTCACATTCGTCATGGTAGTCTGAACATGTCAGTCATGGAAGTCTGAAGGTGGTAATGCTGTAACACCTCAGCCAACTTAACCAAAGAGCCGAAGCTCTTCTGGGACGAAGCTCAGCGTTCTGGGATTTTGCTCTCGGACGCAGGGTCGAATCCTCTTCACGGGCCCTTGTGGACTTGTTATCCGAGCTCAACCCCGCAAACACAACTAGGCGTGTACAGTTCGAAGCAATACGAACGGTGTAATAAACACCACATTTATCACACACATAATAATATTTATTTTAATTTTGTGTATAGTTCTTAAGTCTAAGGTAGGTTAGTTTTGGGGGGCTTTGAGTTTGTTGGTAATTATTTGATTTGCAGCATGTGGGTGAAGGTTTTAGAGAAGCTTCAACAAATGAAGTGAGCCACAACTCACTTCATTTGTTGAAGTGAGTTGTGGCTCACAACTCACTTCGTGTTTCAAGTGAGTTCAAACATGAAGTTCAATGAGTGTTTCATTGTGGCTTCATGTTTCACAACTGATTACGGTGAAACTTTCAGTAAAGTTTCACCGTAATCAGCTGTGAATCATGTGTGAAGTAATCAGCTGTCATTCATGAACAGATGGACGGCTGCCGTATTAACGAGCTTCCGGCCCATGTTGATGAGGACACGTAAGACTCATTCTTGTCTTCTCTCGCTGCAGACTCTTGCAGACACGCGTCTGTGGGGCTGGTCAAAGGTGGTGGTTCCAGGCGTCTGTGGGGCTGGTCAAAGGTGGTGGTTCCAGGCGTCTGTGGGGCTGGTCAAAGGTGGTGGTTCCAGGCGTCTGTGGGGCTGGTCAAAGGTGGTGGTTCCAGGCGTCTGTGGGGCTGGTCAAAGGTGGTGGTTCCAGGCGTCTGTGGGGCTGGTCTGGGCGGTGGTTCCAGGCGTTTGTGGGGCTGGTCAGGGTGGTGGTTCCAGGCGTCTGTGGGGCTGGTCAGGACGGTGGTTCCAGGCGTCTGTGAGGCTGGTCAGGACGGTGGTCCAGGCGTCTGTGGGGCTGGTCAGGACGGTGGTTCCAGGCGTTGTGGGGCTGGTCTGGGCGGTGGTTCCAGGCGTCTGTGGGGCTGGTCTGGGCGGTGGTTCCAGGCGTCTGTGGGGCTGGTCTGGGCGGTGGTTCCAGGCGTTTGTGGGGCTGGTCTGGGCGGTGGTTCCAGGCGTCTGTGGGGCTGGTCTGGGCGGTGGTTCCAGGCGTCTGTGGGGCTGCCCGGGACGGTGGTTCCAGGCGTCTGTGGGGCTGCCCGGGACGGTGGTTCCAGGCCGGTCTGTGGGGCTGCCCGGGACGGTGGTTCCAGGCGTCTGTGGGGCTGGTCTGGG
>WNGS01142304.1:1829032-1844104 GCA_020271785.1 Procambarus virginalis
GCATAACCCATGCCACCTTCTAAAGTAAAATTAGTATAAGAGAAAAATTGAGTGAATCGACTTGAGAATGGTCCAGGACGGACCGAAACGTCGTCGTCCCTTCACCTTCTAGTGTGTGGTCTGGTCAACATAAGAGAGCAGACTCTTTGCAGGCGATGAGTCACAATAACGTGGCTAAAGTAGTTGACCAGACCACACCTAGAAGGTGAAGAGACGACGACGTTCGGTCCGTCCTGGACCATTCTCAAGTCGATTGTGATGAGGGAGCAGACTCCTTTTGTAGACTCTTTGTTCTCAATTGCATTTCCGAGCGGCGCACTAGGCAGGTGTGAGGTGGTGGTGATGCGGCACAGGGTCTGCCCTCATCTACATGCAGTGTTCAAAGTTCAACAGCTGATTGACATTCGTAGGGACCTGCAGCTACCTGAGCGGCCTTTGAGAGTTGTGTTGGGAGGGAGGGAGTTGTGCCTGTTGCTTGGTCAGTGTCCTTTTTTTGTGCTCCGTGAGCAGTTTGGCGCCGGGGGGATTAGCGAAGGGGCTGGTTAGCAGGATTGGGAAATAAGGAAACTGATTGTAATGAGGGATTATGATTAAGACTAATTGCGCTAAGAGGAATTTGGGGAATAGTAATTGCAGTATGAGGGATTTTGGTATAGGTTAATTGTGTAGTGTGAATGATTAGGGAGGTTCAATGTGGTGAGAGAGATTAGGGAAGGTCTCAAGGTAAAAAAGAACGGTGGGAAGGGAAAGGACGGTGGGAAAGGAGAGATGGAAGGAGCAAGATACAAACTGATGAGCATAAGGTGTAGGGTGTTGAGGGACTGAGCACTGACTTCTTAAGCATCACAAATGATATGGTGCCAGTGATGACAATTATAATCACAACCTGGTTGATCAGGTATCCTTTGGAGGTGTTTGTCAAGGTCTGTCTTGAACACTGTGAGGGGTCGGCCAGTTATGTCCTTATGTGTAGTGGAAGCGTGTTGAACAGTCTCGGGCCTCTGATGTTGATAGTTCTCTCTTGAACACTGTGAGGAGTCGGCCAGTTATGTCCCTTATGTGTAGTGGAAGCGTGTTGAACAGTCTCGGGCCTCTGATGTTGATAGTTCTCTCATGAACACTATGAGGGGTCGGCCAGTTATGCCCCTTATGTGTAGTGGAAGCGTGTTGAACAGTCTCGGGCCTCTGATGTTGATAGTTCTCTCTTGAACACTGTGAGGGGTCGGCCAGTTATGCCCCTTATGTGTAGTGGAAGCGTGTTGAACAGTCTCGGGCCTCTGATGTTGATAGTTCTCTCTTGAACACTGTGAGGGGTCGGCCAGTTATGTCCCTTATGTGTAGTGGAAGCGTGTTGAACAGTCTCGGGCCTCTGATGTTGATAGTTCTCTCTTGAACACTGTGAGGGGTCGGCCAGTTATGTCCCTTATGTGTAGTGGAAGCGTGTTGAACAGTCTCGGGCCTCTGATGTTGATAGTTCTCTCTTGAACACTGTGAGGGGTCGGCCAGTTATGTCCCTTATGTGTAGTGGAAGCGTGTTGAACAGTCTCGGGCCTCTGATGTTGATAGTTCTCTCTTGAACACTGTGAGGGGTCGGCCAGTTATGTCCCTTATGTGTAGTGGAAGCGTGTTGAACAGTCTCGGGCCTCTGATGTTGATAGTTCTCTCTCAGAGTACCTGTTGCACCTCTGCTCTTCAACGGTAGTATTCTGCACATCCTGCCATGCCTCCTGGTCTCATGTGGTGTTATTTCTGTGTACAGGTTTGGGACCAGCCCCTCTACTATTTTCCACGTGTAAATTATTATGTATCTCTCCCGCCTGCGCTCAAGGGAGTACAGATTTAGGCTCTTTAGTCGGTCCCAATAGTTTAGATGTTTTACTGAGTGGATTCTAGCAGTAAAGGACCTCTGCACGCTCTCCAGGTCAGCAATTTCTCAAATTACCAAATTAGAAATTACCACATACAAGATTCTCAAAAGAATTGATAGATTAGACAAACACAGTTTATTAACACAAGGGGCACGGGCACTAGGGGACACAGGTGGAATTTGAGTGCTCAAGTGAACCATAAAGACATGTGTTAGAATTTTTTTAGTGTCAGAGAACTGTAGTTAATAAATGGAATGCATTAGGAAGTGATATGGTGGAGGCTGACTCCATACACAGATTAAAGTGTAGATATGATAGAGCCCAGTAGGCTCAGGATGTTGTTGTTGTTTAAGATTCGCTACTTGGTACAAAAAGTTCCAAGTAGCACGGACTATGGTGAGGCCGTAGTGGACTTTAGGACGGCCTAACAAGAGCTGAAGAATAACACCAGGTGTTTTATTACTAACGCTTCGAGAAGTAAATCCCAATATCTTATTTGCCTTATTTTGAACATTTATGCATTGATTTTTTTGGCTTTTGAACTCTTACTTATCATGACCCCCAGATCTTCGTCCCTGTCAAACTTCGCAATACCAGCGCCGTCCAACTGATATCTTGTAACTGTCATCATTACCTAGCCTGAGGACCTTACATTTGCCAGTTGTTGTTGTTGTTGTTGTTAAAGATTCACTACCTGGAACAAGAAGTTCCAAGTAGCACGGGCTATGGTGAGTCCGTAGTGGATGTTACATTTGCCAGTATTAAACTGTACCTGACAATCATTCTACCTTTTCAAAAGCCTATCTAGATCGTCTTGAATTGATTTTGTCTGAATTTATTTCCGGCTCAATTTTCGTATTGTTTGAAAAATTCTAAAATACTGCTACTCTATTCTGAATCTAAGTCGTTTTTCTATATATGATAAGCAACCTTATTTGTTTGCTGGAACCCTTGAATTATTTCCGTTTAAATATAATCTATCAAAAGCATTGGGACCACTTAAAATGTCAATTTTAATGTCAACTTAAAATCAACTCAAATCTGTCCAAATCTGTGTTCTCTAGAGCTCAAGCGAGAGATGCAAAATAGTTTACAGTTGGAATATATTAAGAGAGACTGGCTCCAAAGCTGCACACGGCTATATAGCACCACATGAGCCCAGGAGGCAAGGCAGGATGTGCAACATACCACCTTTGCACCTTTGAGAAGCAGAGGTGCAGTAGGTAGGCCGAGAGACAACATCAAGACGATGGGTCACAGTGACGTGGCTGAAGATATGACAAACCACTCATCAGGAGATGAAGAAACAACGAGGCTTCCGTCCGTCCTTGACCCTTATCAAGTCTTGTGTTAGGGAGAGAGATTGATGATGATTAAGCCACACTAGAGGTGGCATGAGTAGCCCATAAGTGGTAGATGGCATTAATAATGAAGATATATTTAATATAAGGCTAATATGGTAGTAAGAAACAGGAGAAACAGGATTACTAGGGATCAGAAATATCTGCATTAGAAAATAGACAGCTTGTAACCTAAGGCAGGGCTAAGGAGCTAGAACCCTACCCTCACACAAAAACGAATCTCCATAATTAGACGCGTCTAAGCAATAAAACTTTTAAGTTAATCGTTTGGGCTAAAGACGCCTCGCCATTCACGTCGAAGATCAATCTTCTACCACCGGTTTCCATCTGCTGGGCGGCCCAATCACCCAGGCTGCTGGCACACCCTTAGGCTGGATGTCCACCACTACCTGCTTACGGGTCTCTAAGAAATGGGATTCATTTTCATCTTGGGCTGAAGGTATCAGCTGTCCAATAATCAAAGTCTTCCAGGACTGTTTTATGGTCTTCTTAGATTGTAGTGGTATTGCATGACATGAGTTCCAGCACTGTGGAGGCATTCCAGGACTCTGGAGTTTTACAAGTGCAACCCGTTCTCACACTTGCTTATAGTCAATATTGGATTATTAATAAGTGCAGACATACAAATTTTTTGTTAATATTTTAGTTTACCTTGAAAAGCTTAATAGAAAACACCGACCTAACCTAACCTTCTTAGTATGATAAGATTGCTTCTTAATTACAATTATTACTTAACCTATACCTATATTGATATTACCTATATTACCTAGATATAGTTTTATAAAAATAATAAAACAAAACCAAAATATTAAATAAATTGTAAAGTAACTCAGGATATTGTCAAATATTGTATAAAATCTCTATTGTTTAATAAAACTGAAAAAGAAATTCCTAATATGAAAACTGGTGTTTAGCAAATTTATAGGAATAGTTTGTACCGTAAAAACAAAATATAACTTGGCATATACTACGTACGTACTTATTAATCAGCCAACTAGTGACTACAAGCAATAAGTCATATATGTACTGTCTTGTGCGAGAGCGGGATGCGCACAGTCTGGTCAACGTTGTGTGCTGCCAATAAACATAGGTTTCAGATCTGAACAAATCATAGCTTTTTATACTGGTGTTTTCAGGTCTTTGCGAGTCAGTAATTTCTCTCCTATTGTACCTTAGTGTTTGGAACCGTTGGTTGGGTTACCGTTACCTGTGGCAGGTGGCTACAGGTGACGTCTCCCAATCCTGAACACTCCAGGTGCAAACTCTGTGAGCAGGAACTGCGGCATGATCTCCCACACTACATCACCGAATGCCCAGTTATTAGACCATTCAGACGCCGGCATGAGGTACCTGGAGCCTTGCAATTACTTTATTCACTCTCGTGTTCTTGACGATAGCCTCATAATGCACCTGGAGTCTGCCAGTGCAAACTAATGAACATATGGCCCTGTATGACTAACCATCCTGTGTGATGGGGATGTTTAGCATCACGTAGCTAGTTCTTGACACACTGTACTCCCCTTCATATAGTCTAGGGCAGCTGCACAAATGTTGATGTGCCTGAATGTGTTAATAAACAAACAAAAAGTGGTGGTGTCCAAGAGTCGTGGTGCCTCAAGGGTGTGATGTCCCTGAAGCAAAATCCGGGTGTTGTTGCCATATTATTCAGTAAGAGACGGAAGGTGCCAGGGTCATCCACAGATGGCGTCCTGAGGCGCTGTTGTCTCGCCTGTCCCCACCTGCCTGTCCCCACCTGCCTGGCCACAGGTGGTACTCTGGTGTGTGGTGTGGTACATGGTTTTGTGTGGGGTTGTGATGGTGTGTTGTGCTCTGGTGCTTGTGTGTGTGATGTGGTAGGGGTGTGGTGTGTGATGTTCTTGTGGTGATGGTGTTGTGTTGTGATGTGAATAGTGTGTGCAGTGGTAGTCTGGTGTTTGAATAATGTTGTGATGGTGAGCTTAAAATGGTACAGTGTGTATAATATGGTGTGGTTGGGGCAGGGTATGGTGTCGGGGGTGGTATTGCAATGTATGGTATGTTGTAAAAGAAATTTGGATTTTTGCATACGCTATGTGGAAAGGTATTTTGTAATTTCCGTGTGTCATATATATATATATATATATATATATATATATATATATATATATATATATATATAAAATATATATATATATATATATAAAAATATATATATTATATATATATATATAATATATATAGATATATATATATATATATATAAATATATATATAATATATATATATATAAAATATATATATATATATATATATATATATATATATATATATATAATATATACTGTACAGCGTTGTATTCCATTTGTCTGTCTTCAGCCTATATGCTTTTCCTCCTGCTCCATATATTCAGTCTCTCTGTTTAGAATAATTTCGTTTGTGAAATATTCATATTTACTTGAACGTTTCAGTTATTATTTTCCTTCCTGTGTAGTGTGTCGTGCGTCCTCTTAACTTGATCCTCTTTTTGATCTTCCACACTGGGACGTATTTGAAGCAGTCTGTATGGCTGGCTAGTGTATAGTGAGGTATACACACTACTCTCTAGAACACACACACAGCCAGACTCTCTGTATGGCTGTGTGTGTGTTTCTGGTGCATGCGTGTCGGTGCGTAGGACAGCGGTTCCCCAATGCGTGTTTACTAGCTCTATACTGTATATAATTTTTTTTCAGTCAGTTCTCTAATTGTTAAATACGGTTGTACCGAACTGTTCTTTCCGCTTGTTAACCCTCTAGCACTTATTAGGTGTGTTAATATTACTTTGATCTTGTGCGAGTTTGTGACGTGAGATAAAATGTGCCTGGATATTGTTTAAGAACTTTGCGAAGAGAAAACTAGATTGTTTCGTCAAAGGAGTGCCGGACTAACCGGGTTGTGGTGGGTATGTGGGCCTGCGGGCCGCTCCAAGCAACAGCCTGGTGGACCAAGCTCTCACAAGTCAAGCCTGGCCTCAGGCCGGGCTTTGGGAGTAGAAGAACTCCCAGAACCCCATCAAGCAGGTATCAAACAGAAAGTATCAAGCAGTTTCACATAGAGAATATTTTCGTTCGTAGTGGACTCTGTTCTGTGGTGGCTATCTTGAGATTCTTGAGGTTATCTTGAGATGCTTTCGGGGCTTTTTAGTGTCCCCGCGGCCCGGTCCTCGACCAGGCCTCCACCTCCAGGAAGCAGCCCGTGACAGCTGACTAACACCCAGGTACCTATTTTACTGCTCGGTAACAGGGGCATAGGGTGAAAGAAACTCTGCCCATTGTTTCTCGCCGGCGCCTGGGATCGAACCCAGGACCACAGGATCACAAGCCAGCGTGCTGTCCGCTCGGCCGACCCGACTACTGGCTGAGCGAACATTTATCGCAGAGATGGCTTGACTTAAAGGCCCTGACAGCTGAGTATACAGCGGTCGGGATTCGCAGTCCTAAGGTTCTGGGTTCGATCCCCGGTGGAGGCGGAAACAAATGGCCATAGTTTCTTTCACCCGGATGCCCCCTGTTCACCTAGCAGTAAATAGGTACCTGGGAGTTAGACAGCTGCTACGGGCTGCTTCCCGGGGGATGTGTAACAAATAGGAGACCTGGTAGAGGACCGGGCCGCGGGATGCTAAGCCCCGAAACTATCTCCAGATAACCTCAAGTTCCTCTTTAGTATGCTAACCCCGCTCCTCCATTGGACCTAATTTCTTTATCAGATCTGATTTACATATTTTGGTATTCAGATGCGACTGTCCTTTTGAATAATACATCGTATTTTGACATAAAAAAAATCCCCAACGTGTAAATATGTATTGTAAATCAAAGCGTCTTGGCAAATTGACGGACTCTTTTTTTATTATTATTATTTTCTACCACAGACGTGGCCACACATTTACAATGCTAATCAGCATATATACATTTTCTTCTGTCCTCCATGGACACCCTATCCATGGGTGGACAGGGATCTGTTAAACACACAGTTCACTGATTTATTGAACAATCACTGATAGGTTTTCAGGTGGAAACCAGGATAGGAAGGATTTCAGGATAGGAAACCAGGATTTCTGGTCGTGGGTCCATCGCTTGAGTTAGGTCAGTGTTCGGGCAGCTTAGCACATCATTTATGTGACGTGACAACTCGAGATGACGTGATGTCCTGCGAGGCACGCCTCTTCCACGCAGGAAATACATCTCACAACAGCCTGGTTGACCACAGCGACCCCTCGCAACTACCTCAAGGTAACATCAAGGTAGATAATGAATTGAATTCTGCCGTCCGCATAGGCGAAAAATCTAATAATCTTCGTGTTAATTTTATTTATTGTGGTCTTTACCTAGGGAAGGAGCGAGCGTATGGTGGTGGTACTGTGTTCTGGATTGGTGATTGGTTATGGTGTTTAAAGTCACTTCAATCTCTAGAGGGTTATTATGACCTGTTAACCTCAATAGGGTTATTAAGGCCTATCAACCCCTGGAGGGTTATTAAGACCTGTCAACCCCTGGTGGGTTATTAAGACCTGTCAGCCCCTGGAGGGTTATTAAGACCTATCAACCCCTGGAAGTTTATTAAGACCTGTCAACCCCTGGAGGGTTATTAAGACGACCACAATACCTTACTGACCAACCAGCAAGTACACTACATTCCTAAACCTGTACTCTTGTCCAGAACCGAAGTAAACTCAGTGTGTATACAGCAAGAAAATGGGTATACCTCTTTTTTTTTTTTGGGGGGGGGGGTAAAGAGGAAGGACAGCTCACGTGTGTGTGTGTGTATATAATATATATATATATATATATATATATATATATATATATATATATATATATATATATATATATAATATATACCTATGCTTGGTGTCTCAGTGGTGGCCTTAGTAGAACAACTCTCGAAAGCTTCTCTGGGTATGTTCCAGGTATGCTGTAGACCACGGAGTGAAAGACGACGCGTGCTTGCTCTGGGTGTGGTCCATCCCGGGTCTCTCAGAGTAGTACATCTTATTTTGTACGTTGTGGGCTCTCTGGTAGTACGCCTCCCCCCCCCCTCCCCCCACCTGGCCCCCATCCTAAACTGGACTAACCTCTTCCTCCTGATGATTTCCATCATCACGCTTTGAGGAATAGATACACACACATCTATATGTGTGTACACACACACACATATTGACCAGGTGCTTGTACACTCATTAGCTACAGGTGTTGATGATACACTGGCCACGAGTCTCACACACACACTGGTAGGTAGCTACACCTGTCCCCCTCCCCCCTTCTCCCTCCGCCCCCCTCTACACCAGCTCCACACCCCCCCACCCACCCTTCTGCAGGTGAATTTGGACTACCGTCACACCTAGTTGACCAGTATTGTGTCACACGGCCCCCGGGAGCGGACACGCCATGTTGTGTGTGACCTAGAATTTCATCACAAGTGTTTTAGAGTTGATGCTGTGAATCAGCTTGGAAGTAATGATGGGGTGTGGGGGTGTGTGTCCGTGGGGGGGGGTGCTTGTGTCCGTGCTGGGGGGGGGGGCCTTACCCCCCTCTCTCCCCCAGGCCCCCCCCCCCCTCCAGCTTGGCTCTCACGTCCTGTTATGGCAACTTTGATGTTTTTTTGTTTTTACTGGTGGGAGCTGCTTTGCTGGCGAGATGGTGTCCAGCAGGTGCTTCCTCGTGTTATGATTAGTAGTCAGGTGTGTGTGTGTGTGTGTGTGTGTGTGTGTGTGTGTGTGTGTGTGTGTGTGTGTGTGTGTGTGTATCTGGGGGTCGTGTGTGTGTGTGTGTATCTGGGGGGTGTGTGTGTGTGTGTGTGGTGTGTGTGTGTGTGTGTGTGTGTGTGTGTATCTGGGGTCGTGTGTGCGTGTGTGTGTGTGTCTGGGGGTCATGTGTGTGTGTGTCTAGGGGTCACGTGTGTGTGTGTCTGGGGGTCACGTGTGTGTGTGTCTGGGGGTCACGTGTGTGTGTGTCTGGGGGTCACGTGTGTGTGTGTGTGTCAGGGGGTCACGTGTGTGTGTGTGTGTCTGGGGGTCACGTGTGTGTGTGTGTGTGTGTGTGTGTGTGTGTGTGTGTGTGTGTGTGTCTGGGGGTCACGCGTGTGTGTGTCTGGGGGTCACGTGTGTATGTGTGTGTGTCTGGGGGTCACGCGTGTGTGTGTGTCTGGGGGTCACGTCTGTGTGTGTGTCTGGGGGTCAAGTGTGTGTGTGTGTGTGTGTGTGTGTGTGTGTGGGTGTGTGTGTGTGTGTGTGTGTGTGTGTGTGTGTGTGTGTTGGGGGTCACGTGTGTGTGTGTGTGTGTGTGTGTGTGTGTGTGTGTCTGGGGGTCACGTGTGTGTGTGTGTGTGTGTGTGTGTCTGGGGTCACGCGTGTGTGTGTCTGGGGGGGTCACGTGTGTGTACTCACCTATTTGTGCTTGCGGGCTCTTTGGTCCCGCCTCTCAACTGTCAAACAACAGGTGTACAGGTTCCTGAGCCTACTGGGCTCTATCATATCTACATTTGAAACTGTGTATGGAGTCAGCCTCCACCACATCACTGCCTAATGCATTCCTTCTGTTAACCACTCTGACACTGAAAAAGTTGCTTTCTAACGTCCCTTAGCTCATTTGGGTACTCGGTTTCCACCTGTGTCCCCTTGTTCGCGTCCCGCCAGTGTTGAATAGTTTATCCTTGTCTACCCTGTCAATTCCTCTGAGGATTTTGTAGGTAGTGATCATGTCTCCCCTTGCTCTTCTGTCTTCCAGTGTCGTGAGGTGTATTTCCCGCAGCCTTTCCACGTAACTCATGCCTCTTAGTTCTGGGACTAGTCTAGTGGCATACCTCTAAACTTTTTCCAGCTTCAATCTTGTGATTGACAAGGTACGGGCTCCATGCTGGGGCCGCATACTCCAGGATTGGTCTTACATATGTGGTATACAGATTCTGAATGAAGTACTGCATACACGAACCTTACACAGGTTCCTGAATGCTGTTCTGATGTTAGCCAGCCTCGCATGTGCCGCAGACGTAATTCTTTTTATGTGGGCTTCAGGAGACAGGTTTGGTGTGATATCAACTCCTAGATCTTTCTCTCTGTCCGTTTCATTAAGTACTTCATCTCCTATTCTGTATCCTGTGTCTGGCCTCCTGTTTCCACCGCCTAGTTTCGTTACTTTGCATTTACTCTTGTTGTCTGCATTTACTCCAGCCTGCATCAGTGTATGCAACTTTAGCAGCCATTTGTTGGACCATTCATTCAGTCTGTCTAGGTCATCTTGTAGCCTCCTACTATCATCCTCTGTTTCAATCCTCCTCATAATGTTAGCATCGTGAGCAAACATTGAGAGAAACGAGTCTATACCCTCTGGCAGATCATTTACATATATCAGAAACGGTATAGGTCCAAGGACTGACCCCTGCGGGACTCCACTGGTAACGTCTCGCCAATCTGAGACCTCACCCCTCACAGTGACTCGTTGTCTTCTGTTGCTTAGGTACTCCCTTATCCAATGGAGTACCTTCCCTTTCACTCCAGCCTGTATCTCCAGCTTTTTCACTAGCCTTTTGTGTGGCACTGACTTTCTCGCAATCCAAAAATTTGCAGTCTCCCCATCCCTCTCTTGCCTGATTTTTGTTGCCTGGTCGTAGAATTCAATTAGCCCTGTGAGGCAGGACTTGCCATCCCTAAACCCATGTTAATGCTGTGTTACAAAATTCTTTCGCTCCAGATGTTCCAGTAGCTTTCTTCGCACAATCTTCTCCGTCAGCTTGCATGGTAAGCAGGTTAGGGACACTGACCTGTAGTTCAGTGTCTCCTGTCTAACCACTTTCTTGTATATAGGGACTATATTAGCTGCTTTCCAAATTTCTGGCAGTTCCCCTGTTACCAGCGATTTGTTATACACTATGGAGAGTGGGAGGCACAGTGCTTCTGTTCCTTCCTTTAGTATCCAAGGAGAGATTCCATCTGGGCCTATAGCCTTTGTCACATCCAACTCTAGTAAACACTTCCTTACTTCCCCGCTGGTAATCTCAAACTCTTCTAGTGGTTCCTGGTTAACTATTCCCTCTCTTCTGGAATTTCTCCTTGCTCTATCTTCTCTTCTTGAGGTTATCTTGAGATGATTTCGGGGCTTTAGTGTCCCCGCGGCCCGGTCCTCGACCAGGCCTCCACCCCCAGGAAGCAGCCGTGACAGCTGACTAACACCAGGTACCTATTTACTGCTAGGTAACAGGGACATAGGGTGAAAGAAACTCAGCCCATTGTTTCTCGCCGGCGCCCGGGATCGAACCCGGACCACAGGATCACGCATCCAGCGTGCTGTCCGCTCGGCCGACCGGCTCCCGACCGACAATGATTATAAGGAAGACGGGACACCATGAGCGTAGATGGAGAGATCTAAAGTGAAGACCTGGAATATCTTATTCAGTTCCTCACACACTTCCTTGTCGTTTGTAGTGAATCCGGCTGCTCATATCCTTAATTCATTACCTGTTCCTTTACTGTTGTTTTTTCTGCTGATGTGGCTGTGCAGCGATTTAGGTTGAGTCGGCCGGGCGGCCGGCAGAGCGGACAGCACACTGGACTTGTGATCCTGTGGTCCCGGGTTCGATCCCGGGCGCCGGCGAGAAACAATGGGCAGAGTTTCTTTCACCCTATGCCCCTGTTACCTAGCAGTAAAATAGGTACCTGTTTGTTAGTCAGGTGTCACGGGCTGCTTCCTGGGGGTGGAGGCCTGGTCGAGGACCGGGCCGCGGGGACACTAAAAGCCCCAAAATCATCTCAAGATAACCTCAAGAAGAGTCTTTGCCTTGCTTGCGATGTCTGTGTCTGGGGTCACGGGTGTCTTGTTAGATGTGGGGTCTTAGTGTTTGTTGGTACTAGTCTAGTACACACACACACACACACACACACACACACACACACACCACACACACACACACACACACACACACACACACACACACAAGCAACCGATGGCTAGAAAGGCGGAATCCAAGAGGCAATGCTCGATCCTGCAGGTACAAATATGTGAGTACAAGCACGATTCAGAGGTATTCAACTAGAATACTCCCAAAACTAAGAGGTATAAGTTACGAGGAAAGGTTGTGAGAACTGCACCTCGGGTCGCTGGAAGACAAAAGAATAGTTCAGGGACATGATCACGACATACAAAAATCTCTGGAGAATTAACAGGGTAGACAAGGATGGATTATTTAACACGGGTGGTACACGAACAAGGAGACACAGGTGGAAGCTGAGTACCACAAATGAGCCACAGGGACGTTAGAAAGAACTTTTTCAGTGTCACATTAGTAAATGGAATGCATTAGGAAGTGATGTGGTGGAGGCTGACTCCATTCACAGTTTCAAATGTAGACATGATAGAGCCCAGTAGGCTCAGGAACCTGTACACCAGGTGATGTACATTAGTAATGTACTTTAGTACTCACACAATGTGTGTGCGTGTACTATAGCACTAATACTGTCAACCGTGATTTACTGAAATTAGTTCTGGAAGACGCCTCCATCCACCTCTTCAAAGCCATATTCGACAAAGAATTCGAACGTCCAGAAAGTTAAATTACAATACAACAGGTACAACAATTAAAGGTAGTACTTGTGAAGGGTCGCACACAAGAGGACGGCAAGGAAATTAGTGAGAACCTAAAAGTGAGCGATCCAGACAGCTTATTTATGAATGATATCGAACCCCCCCCACCCCGTCAATATCACTGATACCAACCCAAACATTGTAGTTCTTGAAAGATAAATTGACAACATGTCCATGCACTCAGCCCCAGTTCAGACTCATAGAATTTTATATTCAGAAAGAAACATACAGGACAGTAGCACGAACACTTAGGGAGCCGAGCGGACAGCACGCTGGACTTGTGATCCTGTGGTCCTGGGTTCGGTCCCAGGCGCCGGCGAGAAACAATGGGCAGAGTTTCTTTCACTCTATGCCCCTGTTACCTAGCAGCAAAATAGGTACCTGGGTGTTAGTCAGCTGTCACGAGCTGCTTCCTGGGGGTGGAGGCCTGATCGAGGACCGGGCCGCGGGGACACTAAAAAGCCCCGAAATCATCTCAAGATAACCTCAAGAACAACACTCGGCGTCGTGAGGGGGGGAGAGCTTGGACAAGGGGGAGATAGATGCCACACGTGCTTAAGTCAGTCAACCCGTCCTCCAAAAATGGGGAAGTAACAGCCCCTTAAGTGCAATTATGAACTAAGTATGACAATCGGGAAATGTACTTATTAAATCACTTAGTATTAAAACGTACTGTCAATTCGGAGGATGGGTTGAAATCACCATATATATATATATAATATATATATATATATATATATATATATAATATATATATATATATATATATAGATATATATATATATATATATATATAAATAATCCCTGCACAAGGGAGGGCGCAAAGCATTGGCTAAAACTGTAGACCAGTTGAACGAGCGTCCCTTTAATAAATTGAAATTGAAATAAGTTTTGTATTTTACCTCAATAAAGGGATGAGGTAGCTCAAGCTATTCTCACCCGTTCAGTACATCGTGTTAATACATACATAGACACATACACATAATACAAGTATTTGAGAGAGTGATCAGGAGTCAGGTCACCATTTTGGTGGAGACTAGTGACCTTCACAACCCAGGTCAACATGGATTTAGAGCGAGAAGATCGTGCCTCTCACAGCTACTTGACCACTACGACAAAAACACTGAGGCATTAGAACAAGAACACAATGTGGTATACCCGGTCTTCACAAAGGCATTCGATACATGTGATCACGGAGTGATAGCCCACAAAATGAGATCAATGGGAATAACTGGTAAAGGTGGACATTAATTTTCCTGTCAAACAGAAGGCAAAGAGTAATTGTCAGTTAAATAATATGAAGTCTAAGCGCATTGAAAAGCTGTGTACCTCAGGAACCTAACGGGAATTTTGTGGGGGGCGTTCCGGGGATCAACGTCGCCGCGGCCCGCTCTCCGACCTGCTTGACCAGGCCTCCCGCGGCTGCCCGCGCCTGCTTGATGCCTGCTTGACGGGGTTCTGGGAGTTCTTCTACTCCCCAAGCCCGGCCCGAGGCCAGGCTCGACTTGCTTTTTTTTTTATTATTATTATTATTTTCTGCCACAAACGTGGCCACACATTTACAATGCTAACCAGCTAACCAACATATATACATTTTCTTCTGTCCTCCATGGACAGGGTTAGAGATCAGTTAAACATATAGTTCAGGGATTTATTGAACAATCAACCACAGAAGGTGATTCGGTACTTTTAAAATGCTAAGCTAACCTACATACGGAAATACATAGATACACAGATTTACGTATGCCCTACATAAAGTGTTCGAAGTGTCATTAATGTGCATTACAAGGTGAAATGCAATTCTGATCAGCTTCCATAAGTACTTTATACACATACATACACACACATTATACGTACATATACATATATACATGCATATATTCACACACACATGCATTCACATACATTTGTCTCTTTACTCTGACAGGGTGAGATAGCTGACAGAAACTAGTGTGCAATTAAGCACTTAATCACTGAAGATGATTAAGGTGCTTTTACAAGCTCAGGTTATATAGTTATATCACAAACATACATTAATGTATAATGACTTACTGTAAGTATATAGCTCATGAAATAGCACTTTCTCTGTAAATAGCTGAACATTGTAACTATAAGGTGTGAAGGATAGATGAAATCGTTTATGTAATAATCTAAGATGAGGTCTGATAAAGACCTTTTGTGCCCTCTGTAATGCTTTTGCGCTACCGCTCACAGGATGAGTATGGGGTTGCACAATAAACTAGCCGCGTTCGG
>WNGS01142304.1:1857064-1864564 GCA_020271785.1 Procambarus virginalis
GGATACGATCACTAAAATTAAACGCTAGAGATAATGATAGCTGAATTGCATCTTCTTTGACTACCAAGAGACCTGTGGCACTGACCCACATCAAAGGCAGATACATAAAATACAGAAGGAGGGTTATATATCTGGAACAGATTTATAACATATAAACTGGACTGGATTTATACAACATCTAAATAACAGAGTATCTATAAATATGAAAACAGAGGGTCAAACTGAAGTAGGGGGCCTGACGTCTGAGTGGAAAGCGCTCGGGATTCGTAGTCCTAAAGTTCCGGGTTCGATCCTCGGGAGTGTCGGAAACAAATGGGCAGAGTTTCTTATCTTGATGTACCTGTTCACCTATCAGTAAATAGGTACCTGGGAGTTAGACAGCTGCTACGGGCTGCTTTCTGGGGTTGTGTAACAAAAGGAGGCCTGGTCGCGGACCGGGCCGCGGGGACGCTAAGCCCCGAAATCATCTCAAGATAACCTTAAGAAGATATGAACTTAATTAACAATTACAATCTTGATCAGATAAACGGTTCCTGGAGTTGAATTCCAGTAAATGTAATGTGAGTGAGGGAGGGCAGGAGTACAGGTCCAGAGGAAGGCTGCGCAGGAGTACAGACCAAAGGAAGGCTGCGGCAGGAGTACAGGACCAGAGGAAGGCTGCGGCAGGAGTACAGGACCAGAGGACGGCTGCGGCAGGAGTACAGGACCAGCGGAAGGCTGCGGCAGGAGTACAGGACCAGAGGAAGGCTGCGGCAGGAGTACAAGACCAGCGGAAGGCTGCGGCGGAGTACAGGACCAGCGGAAGGCTGCGGCAGGAGTACAGGACCAGCGGAAGGCTGCGGCAGGAGTACAGGACCAGAGGAAGGCTGCGGCAGGAGTACAGGACCAGAGGAAGGCTGCGGCAGGAGTACAGGACCAGCGGAAGGCTGCGGCAGGAGTACAGGACCAGAGGAAGGCTGCGGCAGGAGTACAGGACCAGAGGAAGGCTGCGGCAGGAGTACAGGACCAGAGGAAGGCTGCGGCAGGAGTACAGGACCAGAGGAAGGCTGCGGCAGGAGTACAGGACCAGAGGAAGGCTGCGGCAGGAGTACAGGACCAGAGGAAGGCTGCGGCAGGAGTACAGGACCAGAGGAGGCTGCGGCAGGAGTACAGGACCAGAGGACGGCTGCGGCAGGAGTACAGGACCAGCGGAAGGCTGCGGCAGGAGTACAGGACCAGAGGAAGGCTGCGGCAGGAGTACAGGACCAGAGGAAGGCTGCGGCAGGAGTACAGGACCAGAGGAAGGCTGCGGCAGGAGTACAGAACCAGAGGAAGGCTGCGGCAGGAGTACAGGACCAGAGGAAGGCTGCGGCAGGAGTACAGAACCAGAGGAAGGCTGCGGCAGGAGTACAGGACCAGAGGAAGGCTGCGGCAGGAGTACAGAACCAGAGGAAGGCTGCGGCAGGAGTACAGGACCAGAGGAAGGCTGCGGCAGGAGTACAGGACCAGAGGAAGGCTGCGGCAGGAGTCAGTAAGGAGGACACAAGGCCAGCATTAACACCAAGGGAAGGCCTCCAGTAACACCAAGGGAAGGCCTCCAGTAACACCAACATACCCAACAGTGACAAACATAAGAGCAACATTTAGAAAACTAAGCCAGGATCATCAGAGCATATTAAACATCATACGTATCATTATATCATAAATATCCACTTCTAGAATACGCAGCATCAACGTGGAAGCCTCAACTTTTCGAAATATAAAAATTGAAAAAGTCGGGAGCTACAACATTTGAAAATGATCACGATACAACTTGTGTTGTATCGGGATCAACAAAGTTGATGCTGATGAAAAATCAACAGTAGATGACTATGTTGTATTTACCTACAACATGTAGGTAAATACACATGCACTGTGGCCTAGGTGCTGTCGCACGCCCCTGTGAGCAGGTTATCTTGAGAGAGGAGGTTATCTTGAGATGATTTCGGGGCTTTAGTGTCCCTGCGGCCCGTCCTCAACCAGGCCTCCACCCCCAGGAAGCAGCCCGTGACAGCTGACTAACTCCCAGGTACCTATTTTAGTGCTAGGTAACAGGGGCATAGGGTGAAAGAAACTCTGCCCATTGTTTCTCTCCGGCGCCCGGATCGAACCCGGGACCACAGATCACAAGTCCAGCGTGCTGTCCGCTCGGCCGACCGGCTCCGGAGCACTTGAAGGTGAGAACATGCAAAAATTCTTTCACCTGATAGCTCTGTTTGCCTAGTAGTAAATACGTGCCAGAGAGTCGGGCAACTGCAAACTGGGTGCATACTGCGGACACAATGTGTGTGTGTGTGTGTGCGTGTGCGTGTGTGTGTGTGTGTGTTGTGTGTGTGTGTGTGTGTGTGTATGGGGGGGGAGCCGTGGCCGAGCGGACAGCACGCTGTGCACGTGATCCTGTGATCCCGGGTTCGATCCCAGGCGCCGGCGAGAAACGATGGGCAGAGTTTCTTTCACCCTATGACCCTGTTACCTAGCAGTAAAATAGGTACCTGGGAGTTAGTCAGCTGTCACCGGCTGCTTCCTGGTGTGTGTGAGGGAAAAAAAATAGTAGAAACAGTTGATTGACAGTTGGGAGGCGGGCCGAAAGAGCAGAGCTCAACCCACGCAAGCACAAATAGGTGAATACACCACACCACACACCACACACACACCACACTCACAACACTCACACACTCACACACTCACACACTCACACACTCACACACTCACACACTCACACACTCACACACACACTCACCACTCACACACTCACACACTCACACACTCACACACTCACACACTCACACACTCACACACTCACACTCACTCCGCCTCACCCCATTTCCTAACTTTCCCTGATCTAACCTCAGAAATATAATCTAATCCAATAAAATCTCGTAAATAAACCAGCCATTTCCTGCGTAAGATGCGTTGACCTTTTCATGACCACACAACATAAATAGGCCGTAAAGAGCATGTAAATACACGACATACAATATGTACATACGCAGTGCTCTAATTTTTCACTGCCTCGTCGTAAAAAATATTTGAAAAATATATGAAAATAGAAAAAAATACAAGAAAATAAAGAAAATGAAGTGGAATTTAGGAGATTAAGGGCAAACTTAGGTAATAGACGGGAAGAGAGGACTTTTAATGCATTATATAAATATATAATAGTATTGACTGTGGGGTAATGCGAGGCGCCAGCGGCCCTGTGTCACGCCATCAGTCCGCAATAGTACAAAAAAGAGATACTAAAAAAAGAGTAATTGTGATGGTGTTCTTTAGAAACGTCAGAGAGGTATTATTATGTGATTACTACCCCCCCCCCTTCCCCCTCCTCCCTCCCTCCCTCCCCCTCCCTCCCTCCCTCCAGGTTCCTTCGCCCACCTCCTCCTCCCTCTCCATCTCCCTCCCGTGTTTGAGAATTTAGAAACGGGGAAATATGGTGTGAGTTATGATAGCAGGCGGGCTGTCCGCCTTGCTGACACGATGCTATGATAGCAGGTGGGCTGTCCGCCTTGCTGACACGATGCTATGATAGCAGGCGGGCTGTCCGCCTTGCTGACACGATGCTATGATAGCAGGCGGGTTGTCCGCCTTGCTGACACGATGCTATGATAGCAGGCGGGTTGTCCGCCTTGCTGACACGATGCTATGATAGCAGGCGGGCTGTCCGCCTTGCTGACACGATGCTATGATAGCAGGCGGGCTGTCCGCCTTGCTGACACGATGCTATGATAGCAGGCGGGCTGTCCGCCTTGCTGACACGACGCTATGATAGCAGGCGGGCTGTCCGCCTTGCTGACACGATGCTATGATAGCAGGCGGGCTGTCCGCCTTGCTGACACGATGCTATGATAGCAGGCGGGCTGTCCGCCTTGCTGACACGATGCTATGGTAGCAGGCGGGCTGTCCGCCTTGCTACCTTGTGCGTCAATCTGTTAGGTACCTAAACAAATTTAAGCTTGATGTCTTTTGTCGGGGGCCTGAGTGTAGGTGAGATTCTGCACAAGTATTTCAGCACGTGAATGTCTGCTGATTCACATATATACATACTTACATATTTTAGTAATATACACTTGCTAACCTTCTCCACCCACACATCAGTGTTGTATTTTTATAGGATAGAGAATGACAATGGACAGACAGGACAAAGAAACAGAGGCAGTGAGAGGTAGAGACTAAATCAGAGACAGACAGTAGATAAACGGATGGATAGATGGATTGACAGGTGAATAGATAGATGGATGGATAAATGGATGGATGAAGAGGGAAGTGGCAGGAGGGATAAGGGGCTCCATGCTGGGGCCGCATACTCCAGGATTGGTCTGACATATGTGGTATACAAGGTTCTGAATGAGTCCTTGCACAGGTTCCTGAAGGCAGTTCTGATGTTAGCCAGTCTTGCATGTAATGTATGTGTAAGTACTCACGTAGTTGTACTCACCTAGTTGTGTCTGCAGGATCGAGCATTGACTCTTGGATCCCGCCTTTCGAGCATCGGTTGTTTACAGCAATGACTCCTGTCATTTCCTTATCATACCTGGTTTTAAAATTATGAATAGTATTTGCTTCCACAACCTGTTCCTTAAGTGCATTCCATTTTCCCACTACTCTCACGCTAAAAGAAAACTTCCTAACATCCCTGTGACTCATCTGAGTTTCCAGCTTCCACCCATGTCCCCTCATTCTGTTACTATTCCGTGTGAACATTTCGTCTATGTCCACTCTGTCAGTCCCTCTGAGTATTTTATACGTTCCTATCATGTCCCCCCTCTCCTTCTTCTTTCTAGTGTCGTAAGTCACAGTTCCTTCAGGTGCTCCTCATACCCCATCCCTCGTAGCTCTGGGACGAGTCTCGTTGCAAATCTCTGAACCTTTTCCAGTTTCTTTATATGCTTCTTCAGATGGGGACTCCATGATGAGGCGGCATACTCTAAGACTGGTCTCACGTAGGCAGTTTTTTTATTATTATTATTATTATTTTCTACCACAAACGTGGCCACACATTTACAATGCTAACCAGCATATATACATTTTATTCTGTCCTCCATGGACAGGGTTAGAGATCAGTTGAACATATAGTTCAGGGATTTATTGAACAATCAACCACAGGCGATTCGGTACGTTTAAAATGCTAAGCTAACCTACATACGTAAATACATAGATACACAGATTTACGTATGCCCTACGTATGTAGGGCATTAAGTGTCATTAATGTGCATTTACAAAGGTGAAATGCAATTCTGATCAGCTTCCATATGTACTTTATACACATACACACGCACACATATATACGTACATATACATATATACATGCATATATACACACACACATGCATTCACAAACATTTGTCTCTTTTACTCTGACAGGGTGAAATAGCTGACAGAGAAACTAGTGTGCAATTAAGCTCTTAATCACTGAAGGTGATTAAGGTGCTTTTACAAGCTCATCACGTAGGCAGTGTAAAGTACCCTAAATACTTCCTTACTTAGGTTTCTGAATGATGTTCTAACTTTTGCCAGTGTAGAGTACGCTGCTGTCGTTATTCTATTTATATGTGCCTCAGGAGATAGATTAGGTGTTACGTCCACACCCAGGTCTCTTTCTCGCGTCGTCACAGGTAGGCTGTTCCTCTTCATTGTGTACTGTCCCTTTGGTCTCCTATCTCCTAGTCCCATTTCCATAACTTTACATTTGCTCGTGTTGAATTCCAGTAGCCATTTCTCTGACCATCTCTGCAACCTGTTCAGGTCCTCTTGGAGGATCCTGCAATCTGTCACAACTCTTCTCATCAACTTTGCGTCATCCGCAAACATCGACATGTAGGACTCTACGCCTGTAAACATGTCGTTAACATATACTAGAAATAGAATTGGTCCCAGCACCGATCCTTGTGGTACTCCACTTGTTACTGTTCGCCAGTCCCACTTCTCGCCCCTTACCGTAACTCTTTGGCTCCTTCCTGTTAGGTAGTTCCTTATCCATGCTAGGACCTTTCCCCCGCCTGCCTCTCGAGTTTGAACAGCAGTCTCATGTGCGGTACTGTATCAAAAGCTTTTTGGCAGTTCAGAAATATGCAGTCTGCCCAACCATCTCTGTCCTGTCTTATCCTCGTTATTTTATCATAGAATTCCAGAAGGTTTGTTAGGCACGATTTCCCTGTCCAGAACCCATGTTGATGTTTGTTCACAAATCTAACGTTCTCCAGGTGTGCAACCAGTCGTAGCCTAATTATTCTTTCCAGTATTTTACAGGGGATGCTTGTCAGTGATACAGGTCTATAGTTAAGTGCCTCCTCCCTATTGCCTTTCTTGAAGATCGGCACGACATTTGCCTTCTTCCAGCAACTGAGCAATTCTCCCGACATAAGTGACTCATTAAAGATCATTGTCAGAGGCACGCTGAGGGCCTGCGCTGCTTCTTTTAGTATCCACGGTGATACTTTGTCTGGTCCAACTGCTTTAGTTGGATCTAGAGTTGTCAACTGTCCTTCCAACAATGGGAGCTGCTCAGACTCAGTAGTGAACACTCCATGGAAACTGGCATTCAGTGCCTCGCAGATTTCCTTGTCACTTTCAGTAGATGCCCCCTCTGCCTTCCTTAGTCTTGTCATTTGGTCGTTCACCGACATTTTTCTTCTTATATGACTGTAGTAACTTAGGTTGCTTTTTCGCTTTGATTGCAATATCGTTCTCATAGTCCCTTTCCGATGTTCGTCTTATGTTAATGTAATCGTTCCTAGCTCTGTTGCATCTGATCCTGTTGTCCTCTGTCTTCTGTACTTCCTCAACTCCCGCCTGCTGGGCATTTTTGCTTCCTGACACTGTCTATTAAACCATGGGTTATTATATTCCTTCTTATTTTTTTCCTTTCCTGTTGTTATAACTCTCTCTTCGGCATCCTGGCATTTCTGTATGACCCGGTCCATCATATCTTGGACTGTTTTTCCTATAATTTCTTCCTCCCACTGCACTTCTCCCAGATAGTCCCTTATCCTCTTATAGTCCCCTTTCCTGTAGTCAACTCTCCTTTCCCTTGTGTGTGTGTGTGTGTGTGTGTGTGTGTGTGTGTGTGTGTGTGTGTGTGTGTGTGTGTGTGTGTGTGTGTGTGTGTGTCCGTCCGTCCGTCCGTCCAGCGTACGTGAGCTAGAGATAAACATATGTAGTGGACATGATAGAGGAAAAATAGGTCTGGGCGTCAGTACATTAGACAACCAAGGGTTAGAAAGATGGGGTCCAAGAACTAACAGCTCGATCCTGCTGTTAGGATCACACAAGGGGATGAGTTTAGGATTAATTGTGAATTAATGAAATGTTTAAGACGTATCTTGGGAGTCCATCCTCGCACTCACTACAATCTCCCACCACGAGAAATGAGGCACAAGTATTTCGAGGAAATTAATAAAGAAGCCGGAAATAAATTACAGCAAATCTACAGTGATGGTTCTTCTAATCCTGCTAATGGCAGGACTGGACCAGCGAACACTGTAA
>WNGS01142304.1:1869564-1881550 GCA_020271785.1 Procambarus virginalis
AGAGCCCAACATGTCAAGCACATCCAGCAGAGTACACAAACAGTCCCGGGAACCACAAGGCTCAAGGCACCATGAATTATTAAAACAAGCCAATTATAACACTCGAGCCAATTATCAGAAGTAATCAATAATCAGTATCAATTACAGCTGTTTGCATGTTGTGTAAACATGTCCCCTCTAATCTTCAGCATGCATCAGATTCTGATCGGTTCTGACTATAGTTTGGTGTTGGGTTCAAGGCCTATCAACCTCAGAAGGATTATCAAGGCCTATCAACCTGTATAGGTTTATTAATATAACCACAATAGCTTACTGACCAATCAGCATCTATACATTAGTTCTGAACCCTATATTGCTTCTTTACTCAGTGTTACAAAGTGTGTTTCAGTTCGTCTATTAACCCGTGTTCTGTCCTCTGTCATCCCGTGTTCTGTTCATCTATTATCGCGTGTTCTGTCCTATGTCAACCCGTGTTCAGTTCATCTATGAACCCGTGTTCAGTTCATCTATGAACCAGTGTTCAGTTCATCAACCCGTGTTCAGTTCATCTATTATCCCGTGTTCAGAAAATATTCTATTCAACTATCGTCCACTTGAGGAAATCCTATTTACCCCTTACTATGAACTCTCAAGCTGTTCACTCTGTGCCCTATTTGATATTACATTACCAATTACATTAAGCATTCCGTGCTGTGCTGGAGTCACATATATCAGGTCTTCCATGCTACAGGAACACCATCCAGGTGTGTGTGTGTGTGTGCTGGAACACCATCCAGGTGTGTGTATGTGTGCTGGAACACCATCCAGATCCATCCAGGTGTGTGTACGTGTGTGCTGGAACACCATCCAGGACCATCCAGGTGTGTGTACGTGTGTGCTGGAACCAATGCGTTAAGCAGGTAAAGCTAATTTGCCTCTTTGCAACAATATATTTTCCTCATTTAATGTATTGTTCCTCAGCCAAATAAAGAATTTGGGTTTACATTCCTTGTTATGTACGAGCCAAATACGTTCTCAACATATTATACAAATCTGAAACATTTAGAAATATACATAGCTGACAATCTCTCATTGCAAGCTTATGAAGGCTTTCTTGAACCTAGATATAAAGCTTAACAACAGACAAATATTTAGCATAACAATATCTAAAATTGCTCTCCAGCATGGATTATACCATCATCAAAATCTAAAGTAATTTACAGAAAGGTAATATATTAATATCAAAGAATGTAATACCTTCCAGGAGAGATTCCATAGCTATCCAGGGCTACACCAGTTTCCATGAAGGCTTGCTGCATTACGCGAGGCTACGGCAGTGTTTAGCCAGCAGCCAGGGGCTTAAACGAGGCTGCTAACTACATTACAGAAGATAATGCCGTCAACATTACCAATTTTCGTGAAATTAGTCAACTTAATGGAAGCAAAATGGTTCAGTAGAGCCCCCCTACAAGAGGCTGCTTGGATGAGTACAAATTGTAAATTATACAACTATTTTATTGTGTTGACGTTGTATCTGAGAATTAAACAGAAAATTCTTGGTTAAATATGTGAAGTATTTTACAAATTGGACCCAGATCACTTTGTTGTTGCGGAGTATAAGTTACAGTATTGTGGCTCAACACTTGTAAAACCATAATATATGACAGCCCCTACACGTGACAGCCCCTACATGTGACAGCCCCTACATGTGATAGCCCCTACATGTGACAGCCCCTACATGTGACACAACCTGTCCTCTTAAAAAGAACGTCGCATTTGGCCGTTTGCTCGTATGGCCGAATTTGGACGTAATTTGAAAATGAAAAAAATATGAAAATAAATTTGGGATTTTTTTTTCAACAACAGTAAGTTAAGGGTCCTCTGATAGGTTAGGTGGGCAGGAAATTCTCTTAAAGTTTCAAAACGTTATGAAAAACGTTAATTTAAAGTGTCCTCTCAGAACCTCTGCGCGTACGCCGGACGACTCAAATAGAAAACGGAACAGAACGTCACTTTTGTGAGTCGATTTCATTTCAAATTACGTCGAAATTTGGCCATATCACGCAAACGAGCTAAAAGTGACGTTCTTTTTAAGAGGACGGGTTGTGTGACAACCAAACCTTAACCTAAAGTAACCTTAAGCTAACAATGGAGAGAGAGAGTAAATACTAGCTCAAATTACTTAGTTATTTTGGATCCATTACCTCCAGAGGAAGTTCCTCCCCGAGGACAGGTTGCTGAAGGTATCCTTACAGCTCCACCGTTGTTCGTTCCACGTTCCCCTTCTGGTAACATCCGTTCCACGTTCCCCTTGCTGGTAACATCCGTTCCACGTTCCCCTTGCTGGTAACATCCGTTAAAGTACATGCTGGAAATATGTCTGTTCTCTGGGGTTCCTGGTCCATTTCTTCTACGAGTGCCTCTAGTGGCTTATGGGCTTCGTCCGGGTGCTGAGGTGTATCTCCTCGGTAATGTACCGCGGAGTTGCTGGCGGTGGAGACATTGGTGGCATCCATTGATGCATCATCACGCGACGAGGAGAGGTCGGTTGCTACGTGCTCTGTTGGTTCAACAGCAGTCACGTGTGCTGGCAAGGTGGAGGATGCATTGGTTACACGTCAGGAAGTGTGGTTAGGGGTGGCTGCCATCTCTAGTGGTGCTGGTGGTGGTGTGTGGGTGGTGCTGGTGACTGGTGGTGGTGGTGGTGGTGGTGGTGACTCTGGTGGTGGTGCATGTTTCAAGACTCCTCCTGGCGTGAGGACAAGCGAGATGTTGACCACAAGCAGAATGTTCACAGTCATGATGAACACGTTGTGATCTTGTTTTGTGGCCATGTCGGCGTTTGTTGTGTTTTGGCGAGGCTGTGGGCGCTGGCGAGAGGGGCCGGCTGTGGGTGCTGGCGAGAGGGGCCGGCTGTGGGTGCTGGCGAGAGGGGCCGGCTGTGGGTGCTGGCGAGAGGGGCCGGCTGTGGGTGCTGGCGAGAGGGGCCGGCTGTGGGTGCTGGCGAGAGGGGCCGGCTGTGGGTGCTGGCGAGAGGGGCCGGCTGTGGGTGCTGGCGAGAGGGGCCGGCTGTGGGTGCTGGCGAGAGGGGCCGGCTGTGGGTGCTGGCGAGAGGGGCCGGCTGTGGGTGCTGGCGAGAGGGGCCGGCTGTGGGTGCTGGCGAGAGGGGCCGGCTGTGGGTGCTGGCGAGAGGGGCCGGCTGTGGGTGCTGGCGAGAGGGGCCGGCTGTGGGTGCTGGCGAGAGGGGCCGGCTGTGGGTGCTGGCGAGAGGGGCCGGCTGTGGGTGCTGGCGAGAGGGGCCGGCTGTGGGTGCTGGCGAGAGGGATCGGCTGTGGGTGGTGGCGAGAGGGGCCGGCTGTGGGTGGTGGCGAGAGGGGCCGGCTGTGGGTGGTGGCGAGAGGGCCGGCTGTGGGTGGTGGCGAGAGGGGCCGGCTGTGGGTGGTGGCGAGAGGGACCGGCTGTGGGTGGTGGCGAGAGGGACCGGCTGTGGGTGGTGGCGAGAGGGACCGGCTGTGGGTGGTGGCGAGAGGGACCGGCTGTGGGTGGTGGCGAGAGGGACCGGCTGTGGGTGCTGGCGAGAGGGACCGGCTGTGGGTGCTGGCGAGAGGGACCGGCTGTGGGTGCTGGCGAGAGGGACCGGCTGTGGGTGCTGGCGAGAGGGACCGGCTGTGGGTGCTGGCGAGAGGGACCGGCTGTGGGTGCTGGCGAGAGGGACCGGCTGTGGGTGCTGGCGAGAGGGACCAGCTGTGGGTGCTGGCGAGAGGGACCGGCTGTGGGTGCTGGCGAGAGGGACCGGCTGTGGGTGCTGGCGAGAGGGGCCGGCTGTGGGTGCTGGTCCCACAGTAGGAGTAGTTCTCGTTCAAAGTAGGAGAGACATTATGTATATATAGATATATAATAAGTGAGACATTATATAGATATGTAATGTCCCATCATATATAACCACACACCAAAAGATGAGGAGACGATTGTGTTTTGATTCTTGCCGCCAGGAGGTTAGTTTATTGTGCACCCCATACTCATCCTGTGCAACCCGTCCTCTTAAAAATAACGTCACTTTTCGCTCGTATGTGCGCTATGGCCAAATTTGGACGTAATTTGAAATGAAATCGACTCACAAAAGTGACGTACTGTTCCGTTTTCTGTTTGAGTCGTCCGGCCTACTCGGTAAGGTTAGGAGAGGAAACTTTCAATTAACGTTTTGAAAGTTTATGAGAATTTTCTGCCCACCTAACCTATCAGAGGACCCTTAAGTTACTGTTGTTGAAAAAAAAAATCCCAAATTTATTTTCATTTTCAAATTACGTCCATTTTTGGCCATACTGGTAAATGGCCAAAAGCGACGTTATTTTTAAGAGGACGCATTTTGCGCTACCGCTTCAAAAGCATTACAGAGGGCACAAAAGGTCATTATCAGATCTCATCTTAGATTATTACATAAACAATTTCATCTATCCTTCACACCTTATAGTTACAATGTCAGCCAGTTACAAAGAATGTTCTATTTCAAGAGCTGTATATTTACAGTAAGTCATCATACATTAATGGTAGGTCTTATCGCTAATACATAATAGTTTGACCAATGGGGACATTACAGAGTCATAGGGGAGCTTCTGTTTATTATTAGTCCTCACAATTGTGACAACTAAACACTACTTGTTTCTTAGTCTCATATGCCGTTCATCTACTGGAAGCGAAATATGGATACAGCGCAAGGATTTCAGGTATTTTATCCTAAGTATTAAGATTGGTTGCCATATCATACAACGTGAGTTTAAATTTATCTCTAATTAGCCCAGTTTTACTACAATCCAAGTGTTCGAGTGTGTGTCCCTGTCTTTGTCCACACACTTTACACTTTACTTCATCTAGGAGACGTTTCGGTCCGTCGTGGACCATTGTCAAGTGGCTGTGATGAGAGTGATGTCGTTGTTGTCGTTTTAGATTCAGCTACTCGGAACAAAAAAGTTCCAACTAGCACGGGCTATGGTGAGCCCGTAGTGGACTTACAGGAGTGGGGCTGTAACCGGGCGTGAGAATATTAGTGACGGGCATTAAGAGAGTAGGCACGCCTCACGAGGCAGGCACGCCTCACGAGGCAGGCACAGGCTTGGGCAAGAGGGGGTGAGGAGGTGCAAATTCCAAGAGGAAGGTAAGAGCAAGGTGAAAGGTACGGATGGGATGGGTGTAATAAAGAAGTGTAAAGAAGAGGGTAATAATGGGTATAAGAATGGTAACGTAAGAATAAGAGAAAGAAAAAAAGAAACCTAAAGAGAAATAGGAATGAGTAGGTTTATGTTAGGTCACGTTTGTTAGAAAGGTTAGAACATCTGAGTATGTACTGTGAAAGGTAAAGTTAAGTGTAACCTAAAAATGTAAGGGGCAACCAAGACGAGAGAAAGATTTGTAAATAAACTGATGGTCACAAGACACTGAGGGTCGCTGAGGCGTAGAGCGCGGAGGAAGAGAGAGAGACGAGGACACTTCTCTTAACAGAAGGAGGATGGTAGGAAAAGAAGTGAATGTACATGCCACTATGCATGGGTTTACGGTAGACAGAGAAAGAGAACCCGGACACAGAGCTGTGAACATGAACGTCAAGGAAAGGAAAGAGGGAATTGGGTTCCCTTTTAACTTTGAAATGTATGGAAGGAGCCAGATTGTTAAGAGAGGAGAGGAAAGGCTGGAAAAGACTAAGGTCATGAGGCCATAAAGCAAAAATGTCATCAACATAGCGAAGCCAGAGAGAGGGACGAGTATCAATAGAAGGAAGAAGAACAGTTTCGAAGTATTCCAGGTAGAGATTAGCAAGAACAGGGGAGAGAGGGGAACCCATAGCGACACCGAAAGATTGAGAGTAATATTTACCGTTGAAAGAGAGAGAGTTTGAGTCAACACAGAGTCTGATGAGTTCGAGGAAAACGTCAGTAGGAAGAGGGAGAGGAAGAAGGCCCTCTGACGCCTTCTGTCTAAGGAAAGAGAGAACGTCATCGAGCGGAATATTAATAAACAGAGTCGACATCAAGACTAAACATCTTACAAGAGGGCTGCAGGTGCGGTCTTCCTATGAAGTCCTGAGAGTGACGAAGGTGGGCAGGAGAAAAAGTGCCAAGGTAAGGCGTCAGAGTCTTAGCGAGCCAGGAGTCAAGAAGATATCCAACAGAGCCTCTTTAAGAAATGATAGGACGAAGAGGAACACCAGGTTTATGAGCCTTAGGCAGACCATAAAAATAAGGAAGAGAAGGGCAAATGACTCTGAAACGTTTTGATTGATTGATTGACACACACACACACACACACACACACACACACCATACCGTTACAGGTGGGGTCAGTGGGACTGAGGCGACGGGGTCACGGGTTCTGCATGGGACTGGGCAGTCGAGGGTATCTTCCCATTCCAGTACAGATACGATTATTGACATGAGTGGGGAGTCTCGCGAGGATTCGTCCCAAGAGTGGGGGGAGTCGTCTTGGGTTCCCCACAGACCACATCGACGCCATACCAACAGGGCACACACGGAGCTGGACAGGGGGCGTCAGTTAGTACGGTAGGACGTCCCACTTCGTCAGTAGAGAACATCACCAGCAACCTGTTCAACGGGAACAGGGACAACCACACCAACAGCAGGAACTACCTCACATAACAATACCACAACACCTAGGTACACCTCACACAAGTTTTCATTTCACTAAGTACTTTCGCATATTAATATAACTTCAGAAGGAATGAATGTATTATTCATTCCTTCTGAAGAATATATATATATATATATATATATATATATATATATATAATATATATATATATATAATATATATATATATTATATATATAAATAAATCCCAACATCTCCTACATTGCTCAGAGGCAAATTATTCAGGGCTGTTAACACCCTTATTGACTGGTGCCATCATACCAACTCACTCCATGTATGATAAATGGCCGAGCAAAAATGCTTACAATCTCATCCGGCTGAATATTCCTTTTAAGTGCAATCTACCTGTCTCTGATATTCCTTTTTATCTGTACCCCCACCATTCAAGTATCATATACACCTGTCAAAGAAAGATAACGAGAATCTTGCTCTTCTCAAAGCTGTCACACTTGAAACAATTGCCTCCTCCATCGAGAGTTTAAGATCTCACGAGCACTGTGTCTACACCGACGGCTCGGTCCAGTCGTCTACTGGACGGACTGCAGCAGCATGTAGGTTTTACAGAGTCAATACTTGCACACAGACTGTGTTAGGTTAAACAACTGGCAAACCTCTACACAAGCAGAACTAGCAGCATTACAACTAGCTATCAGTACATTAAAAAACACATGACGAGGAAAAATATTTTGTGATTCAAAATCTGCTATTCAAGGAATTGAAAGATTATCCTGGAAGATCGACAGCAAGAACCTCATACTAACAATTATAAATTGCCTGATCGCTGCACAGAATAAGGGTTTAGAATCCCTCTTGAATGGACACCATGTCTCAAATATAACCAATCATAATGACACGTTGCAGCCTAATTAATATGTAACAAGGAATAAGTTGAATTAGACCTATGTATCCCCATCTCTGTTGTCAAGACCAAGATTGTTCCAAACAATCAGGTCGAATAGGAGAGAAATTACCGACTCACAAAAGCCTGAAAGTAACAGCATATAAAGCCATGATCTGTTCAGATCCGAAACCTGTTTATAGGCAGCACAAAACGTCGACCAGACTGTGCGACACAGTGGTTGGAAGGATCAGGTTGGGTTACCGTTACCTGTGGCAGGTGGCTACAGTGACGGATCTCCCAATCCTGAGCACTCCAGGAGCAAACTCTGTGAGCAGGAACTGCGGCATGATCTTCCACGCTACATCACCGAATGCCCAGTTATTAGACCATTCAGACCGCCGGCATGAGGTACCTGGAGCCTTGCAATTACTTTATTAACTCTCGTGTCTTTGATGATCTTTGATGATATCCTCATAATGCACCCAGAGTCTGCCAGTACAGACTACTGATCACATGGCCTTGTATGACTAACCATTCTGTGTGATGGGGACATTTAGTATCACGTAGCTAGTTATTGACACACACTGTGTTCCCCTTTGTATAGTCTAGAGCAGCGGCACACATGTACCTAAATGCGGCAATACAAAATAATGTGCAAGATTTTACATATTTAATTACTGGGGATAATAAACCATGGAANCCTTGCGCATTTTACGTCATTTGTGACGTCACACCGACTGGCAAAATCTACTTTCGCAGTGAACTTGAGCCGCTTGGCCTACATCACGTTGTGTTCCTTTATGTTATATCCGTATAGCGCATCATGTGTTCCTTTATGTTATATCCGTATAGCGCATATGTTATATCCGTATAGCGCATATGTTATATCCGTATAGCGCATCATGTGTTCCGTGTTCCTTCATGTTATATCCGTATAGCGCAGCGCTCATTGGGTTTGCGAACAAATAGCAGTGCCCCGTGGATTAGTATCCAATTAGCACAGTACCTCTTGAGGTTATCTTGAGATGATTTCGGGGCTTTAGTGTCCCTGCGGCCCGGTCCTCGACCAGGCCTCCACCCCAGGAAGCAGCCCGTGACAGCTGACTAACACCCAGGTACCTATTTTACTGCTAGGTAACATGGGCATAGGGTGAAAGAAACTCTGCCCATTGTTTCTCGCCAGCGCCTGGGATCGAACCCAGGACCACAGGAGCACAAGTCCAGTGTGCTGTCCGCTCGGCCGGACCGGCTCTCTTCCCGACCTCACGTCCATAACCTAATAGCACAGTGCCTAATAGAACTGTGTCCTAGTAGCAGTGCATCATAGACCTGTCGTAATAGCACAGTGCACCGTGGACCCGTATTCTAATAAGAGGTAGCAACATCCCATCGCCTGTACAGGTTAGATTTCGCCTCTCTAGGTTTCCACGCATGCTAAGGTTAAATACACACACATACAGGTATATATTCCTTACAATAATTTAAATTCACGCAGTGTGGATTCGATTGTAACTTCACCGACGACGCTAACTCCTGACAGGGGTCCCGGTAGTGCAGTCGGATTCATTCTCGACCCACAATTTGGGAATTCCGCATTCGAATCCCAGGCGGGACAGAAATGGTTGGGCGCGTTTCCTATCGCCTAATGCATCAGTTCACTGTTGAGAAAATAGGTATCGGCAGGAGTTAGTGAGCTTTTTGAGGGGTTGCATTCTGGGTGTGGGGGTGAAGGGTCAGTAATTCGACCCTTGTGGGGGGGGGGGGGGAGAAAGCCTTGACAGCCCAACATATATACATATATACTGGCTGCCTGTCCCCCGACACAATAAATTATCATTCATTATTAAACCTTACTTCAAGTGCTACGTTCGTCAAGCCACCACGTTAATCGTGGTGCCTTGACGTTGTCTCATGATAAATACGTTTACATTCTCCAGCGATCCAGTTCGCTAGTCCATGAAATAGTGACTAGGTCTATTTCTACCACAAACAAAAAAAAAACTCAAATACATTATCATCTTGTCTACGGTCAAGCTATTTAACCCACCACAGAACCAAAACGCTTTCATTACCCCGTGAAAACTATATGCAAATAAGAAGACATCGCTCTAGCCCCAGGGGGGCCTAATGCTCGGCAATCATCTACCAACTGAGGAAGTTGATTTCACTAGGCTAGATGGACTACCTACTGCTACGGACAATTTGCTTACAGTGCTACTGTCTTGTCGGCCCCCCTTCCCCTCACCCACATCACAGCGTCACGCATTCTGATTTCTCCCTTGCAATGCATTCATTCACTACGTAACTCCCAGGCCAGATGTACTACAGTCCTCTTCTCAGTGCCAATGATAATTCAATCGCCAAGATCTCTAAGTTGTAAACCCACCTTACAACCTTGGGAGCCGCACCAAACTACACCAACGACAACAATGAGCATAAAGGCAATTAATCATCCGTCACTATCTCACCCGAGCGGGACAAACTTTCCGCACACTTAGATGCCAGCTGGACTAGTGCGTATGCGCGCGCCTGTGTGTGTGTGTGTGTGTGGTGTGTGTGTGTGTGTGTGTGTGTGTGTGTGTGTGTGTGTGTGTGTGTGTGTGTGTGTGAGAGTGTGAGAGAGTGTGAGAGTGTGAGAGTGTGTGGGGTGTGTGTGTGTGTGTGTGGTGTGTGTGTGTGTGTGGGGGGGGGGGGGGGTGCGCGCGCGCATGTGTGTTTGTATGTTGTTTTACGGAATGGTAGTGAGAGTATGTTCACTCTAAAAGTTCCTAGCACAGCAGTCTCATTACGCTAGCTCAAATCCCTGATTTCTGACGCTTTGACTGAGATATCAAACTCCTGAGCGCCACTCAGGAGTCATCGCGGCTGACCTTATAAATACGAACATCAATGCAAGATCATCCTAGCACATTGGATGCCAGAGATAATGACTGGCTAACAATCTGATTCACTTGCAACTATCCTTTCACGACCAATGGTTACATTCTCTCCAAACATCTACCACCTACGGGGCTACTCATGTAGAGCACCAGGCAGTTTACCACATAGAGCACCAGGCAGTTTACCACATAGAGCACCAGGCAGTACACCACATAGAGTACCAGGCAGTACACCACATAGAGCACCAGGCAGTACACCACATAGAGCACCAGGCAGTA
Source organism: Procambarus virginalis (assembly GCA_020271785.1). Lineage (NCBI taxonomy): Eukaryota > Metazoa > Arthropoda > Malacostraca > Decapoda > Cambaridae > Procambarus > Procambarus virginalis. Next base: position 1,880,202 of record WNGS01142304.1, read on the forward strand.
CACCACATAGAGCACCAGGCAGTACACCACAGAGAGCACCAGGCAGTACACAACATAGAACACCAGACAGTACACCACATAGAGCACCAGGCAGTACACCACATACAGCACCAGGCAGTACACCACATAGAGCACCAGACAGTACACAACATAGAGCAACAGGCAGTACACCACATAGAGCACCAGGCAGTACACCACATAGAGCACCAGGCAGTACACCACATAGAGCACCAGACAGTACACAACATAGAGCACCAGCCAGTACACCACATAGACCACCAGGCAGTACACCACATAGAGCACCAGGCAGTACACCACATAGACCACCAGGCAGTACACAACATAGAGCACCAGACAGTACACCACATAGAGCACCAGGCAGTACACCACATAGAGCACGAGGCAGTACACCACATAGAGCACCAGGCAGTACACCACAAAGAGCACCAGGCAGTACACAACATAGAGCACCAGGCAGTACACCACATAGAGCACCAGACAGTACACAACATAGAGCACCAGGCAGTACACCACATAGAGCAACAGGCAGTACACACATAGAGCACCAGGCAGTACACAACATAGAGCACCAGACAGTACACCACATAGAGCACCAGGCAGCACACCACATAGAGCACCAGACAGTACACCACATAGAGCACCAGGCAGTACACCACATAGAGCACCAGGCAGTACACAACATAGAGCACCAGGCAGTACACCACATAGAGCACCAGCCAGTACACAACATAGAGCACCAGGCAGTACACCACATAGAGCACCAGACAGTACACAACATAGAGCACCAGACAGTACACAACATAGAGCACCAGACAGTACACCACATAGAGCACCAGGCAGTACACCACATAGAGCACCAGACAGTACACCACATAGAGCACCAGGCAGTACACCACATAGAGCACCAGGCAGTACACTACATAGAGCACCAGGCAGTACACCACATAGAGCACCAGGCAGTACACCACATAGAGCACCAGACAGTACACAACATAGAACACCAAGCAGTACACCACATAGAGCACCAGGCAGTACACCACATAGAGCACCAGACAGTACACAACATAGAACACCAAGCAGTACACCACATAGAGCACCAGGCAGTACACCACATAGAGCACCAGACAGTACACCACATAGAGCACCAGGCAGTACACCACATACAGCACCAGGCAGTACACCACATAGAGCACCAGACAGTACACAACATAGAGCAACAGGCAGTACACCACATATTGCACGAGGCAGTACACCACATAGAGCACGATGCAGTACACCACATAGAGCACCAGACAGTACACAACATAAAGCACCAGCCAGTACATCAC
>WNGS01142304.1:1881962-1911962 GCA_020271785.1 Procambarus virginalis
ACTTCTGCGGACAGACGGTTGCCCGCCGGCCCAACTAAACTACAACCACCACCACACCTCTGTCGCAACTTCCACTGCCGCCACCAGCGCCGCAAGCCACTTCCGCAACCACCATCAACCACATGTACCACCACCACCACCACCACCACCGCCCTCGCAGGCTGCCCTGCGCACCTGCCCACTATCCGCTCTCCCACCCCCTCCTCCTCATCTGCCTCCTATCCCAACCCCCAACCATCCAACTCCTTCACCACCCTCCATGCCTCCCGCACCAACAAGCCCTTCTTGACGTCCTCCACGGTACATGTACCTGGCGTCAGCTTCAGGGGCTCCTTCCTACAACGAGGCCACAACTCACGCTTCTACACGCACCCTCTCTCCCCTCAAGCATTACAATGTGTACATAACATTACGCTGGCCATGTGGCGTATAAGCTCCGTCAGTATACCCGCTCGCGGACTGGCTGGGATAATATCTGGTAAATGGGGGGCTATTAACATTATTTTGCTCTAAATATTTTTATGTTGGTTGTGAAAACATTCAATAAGACAAATGTGCTCTTTTTCCTCTCTCTCTCACACACACACTCAGGGCAGGGCCTGGCGGCTGGGTGAACAGCGCTCTGTATTCGTAGTCCTTGGGTCCAGGGATAGATCCTCGGCTGAGGCGGGATTAAATGGACAGGGCACAGTTGCTTTCACCCTGATGCACCTGTTCTTCTAGCAGTAAATATGTACCTGGGTGTTAGACAGCTGCTACGGTCTGCTTACTGTGTGTATACTCACCTATTTCAACTTGCTGGGGTTGAGCTTTGGCTCTTTGGTCCCGCCTCTAAACAGTCAATCAACAGGCTCCTGAGCCTACTGGGCTCTATCATTTCTACATTTAAACTGTGTATGGAGTCAGCCTCCACCACATCACTGCCTAATACATTCAATTTGTTAACTACTCTGACACTGAAAGTTTTTTCTAACGTCCCTGTGACTCATTTGGGTACTCAGTCTCCACCATTGTCCCCTTGTTCACGTACCACCCGTGTTAAACAGTTTATTCTTATCTATTCTGTCAATTCCTCAGAATTTTGTAGGTAGTGATTATGTCTCTCTTTACTCTTCTGTCTTCCAGTGTCGCGAGGTGAATTTCCCGCAGCCTTTCCTCGTAACTCATGCCCCTTAAATCTGGGACTAGCCTAGTGGCATACCTCTGAACTTTTTCAAGTTTCATCTTGTGCTTAACAAGGTACGGGCTCCATGCTGGGGCCGCATACTCCAGGACTGGTCTTACATATGTGGTATACAAGGTTCTGAATGATTTCTTATACAGGTTCCTGAAGGCTGTTCTGATGTTAGCCAGCCTCGCGTATGCTGCAGATGTAATTCTTTTTATGTGGGCTTCAGGAGACAGGTTTGGTGTGATATCAACTCCTAGATCTTTCTGTCTGTTTCATGAAGTACTTCACCTCCTATTCTGTATCCTGTGTCTAGCCTCCTGTTTCCACCGCCTAGTTTCATTACTTTGCATTTACTCGGGTTGAACTTTGACACTGTGTGTGTGTGTGTGTGTGTGTGTGTGTGTGTGTGTGTGTGTGTGTGTGTGTGTGTGTGTGTATGTGTGTGTGTGTGTGTGTGTGTGTGTGTGTGTGTGTGTGTGTGTGTGTGTGTAACAAAAAAAATAATTAATTGACAGTTGACAGGCGGGCCTAAAGAGCCAGAGCTCAACCCTTACAAGCACAACTAGGTGAGTACATGGTACCTTGTGACAGAGATAGGCAAAGACTCAAAGAAGACCTGGACAAATTGGAGGAATGGTTTAGAAAATGGCTACTAAAATTTAACTCGAGTAAGTGTAAAGTAATGAAACTAGGTGAAGGGAGCAGGAGGCCGAACACAAGGTACCATCTCGGCGGTGAAATTCTTCAAGAATCAAGTAGAAAGATCTGTTGATTGATATCACACTGAACCTGTCCCCAGAAGTCCACATCAAACGGGACTTCTAGAATGCAATCATCAGCGGAATATGCTAAATTGGCCAACATAAGAACTGTATTTAGAAACTTATGTAAAGAATCATTCAGAACCTTGTATGTCACGTATGTCAGATCAATCCTGGAGTCCATACCTAGTTAAACACAAGACAAAGTTAAGAGAAGATTCAGTGGTATGCCACCAGACTAGTCCCATAGCCGAGAGGTACGAGTTATGAGGAAAGGCTATGAGAATTAAACCTTACGCCTCTGGAAGACATGATCACCACCTACAACATTCTCAGGGGAATTGCCAGGGTGGACAAGACAAAAACCAAACTATTTAGCATGTGTGGAACACGTACAAGGGGACAAAGGTGGAAACTTAGTGCCCAAATGAGCCAGACACGTTTGAAATAATTTGTTCAGTGTCAGAGTAGTTAACAAATGGAATACATTAGGCAGTGATGTGGTGGAGGCTGACTCCATACACAGTTTCAAATGTAAATATGAAAGAGCTCAATAGGCTCAAGAATCTGTACACCAGTTGAGAGGCGGGACCAAAGAGCCAAAGCCCTACCGCAGTAAGCACAATTAGGCGAGTACAGCTAGGTGAACGCGCGCGCGCACACACGCACACACACACACACACACACACACACGCGCACACGCAGCCACACCAGCTATCAAGGCGGGACCAAAGAGCCAGAGCTCAACCGCCGCAAACACAACTAGGTGAGTACACACACACACACACACACAGACACAGACACAGACACAGACACAGACACACACACACAGACACACACACACACACACACACACACACACACACACACACACACACACACAAACATAAGAACTGCCTTTAGAAATTTGTGTAAGGAATCTTTCAGAACCCTGTATACCACTTATGTAAGACCAATCCTGGAGTATGCAGCTCCAGCCTGGAGTCCATACCTAGTTAAACACAAGACAAAGTTAGAGAAGATTCAGCGGTATGCCACCAGGCTCGTCCCGGAACTGAGAGGATTGAGCTACGAGGAAAGGCTAAAGGAGCTGAACCTCACATCCCTGGAAAACAGAAGAGTAAGGGGAGACATGATAACCACCTACAAAATTCTCAGGGGAATTGACAGGGCGGACAAAGAGAAACTCTTCACCACGGGTGGGACACGAACAAGGGGACACAGGTGGAAACTTAGTACCCAGATGAGCCACAGAGACGTTAGAAAGAATTTTTTCAGTGTCAGAGTAGTTAATAAATGGAATGCACTAGGAAGTGATGTGGTGGAGGCTGACTCCATACACAGTTTCAAGTGTAGATATGATAGAGCCCAGTAGGCTCAGGAATCTGTACACCTGTTGATTGACAGTTGAGAGGCGGGACCAAAGAGCCAAAGCTCAACCCCCGCAAGCACAATTAGGTGAGTACAATTAGGCGAGTACACACACACACACACACACTCCCTCATCATTACACACCTCACACTGTCAACAGCCTCAACACTCTCCTGATTAAAAATCTCAGAGACCGTTAATCCAATTTCTAGGCTGGCGCACTGAATCACAGTACAGCTCCGGAGGGAGCCAGGTACAGGCAGCTGACCTCTCACACTGGCCGAGCGGAGGCGCCTAGCTGACTCCTCCATCGCCTGGGAGAGCGCGATCTTTATCACCTATTTTCCTGGGGGAGGGAGGGAGAGAGGTGGAGGCTCACAGATCTAAACATCTCCAGTAGTTTTCTCACGTTCAATTCGATTACTGAATATGCTAAACAATTGTATTATATTCAACGTGTTATTCTATCTGAAATTGAGTTTTGAGGCTTGGGCTATTAGACACGAGCAGCTAAGTGTATTTAATACACCAAAACCGGTTTTAATGCTGCTGTTGCGTACCAGTTTATTATATCTCACACTCTCATAAATGACTACTTTATTGTAGCTATTTCGCTTTAATATAATTCCAGTCACTTCCAATATACTACTCGGTCGACCACTAGAATGCAATCATGAGCTTCTAATGCAATAACAGTCGCTCACTGCTATCTGACTGCAATATCTCGGCTCATTTTGCAATACATAACCAATTTAAGCTTAACCACAAAACAACAAAATCCTCCCCATCATACTTTAAAAAAAGGCACCGAATATAAAAAATATATATATAATCTCGCAAAAACAAAGCAAGATAGGCCTCCCTACTTTATTTGGGTGTAGGACAAGAAGGTGGTTCAAGCAGACTTACACACACATCCTTGTTTTCAACTTAAAAGACATTTATAGTCACCATTTAAAAAGTAATTAAAAAGACACAAGAAATAATACGCTGTAACTATGTCATTACAGACACACTAACATTGCCATGTCTACCTGCACTATATTAAATATTCTAGTATATCAAGTATAACAACATATCCCATACTGTGTGTAAATCACGAAAAATAAACACGTGATTAAAAATGTGACAGTGTCAGACCACGGAGGAAAATTGAAACAGAAATTTCCTTAAATTCCCATACTGTATAATAGAAATATGTCCAATTACCTCGACCCCATACTGTATAATAGAAATATGTCTAATTACCTCGACTTCATACTGTATAATAGAAATATGTCTAATTACCTCGACCCCATACTGTATAATAGAAATATGTCTAATTACCTCGACCCCATACTGTATAATAGAAATATGTCTAATTACCTCGACGTTCTCACAAAGAAAACAATATTAGGAAAATGCAAACATTCTACCGAATCTAATCTAATGACCATATTTTGATGGCAGGTATTTTACTGCCTATTACGGTAATTATTGTTTTTGAATATGATGGCGCCAAAATACAGCAACTTGTTCACTTCATAGGCTAGTACAGTTCAGCAACGTGTTCACGTCATAGACTAGTGCAGTACAGCAACTTGTTCACTTCATAGGCTAGTGCAGTTCAGCAACTTGTCCACTTCATAGGCTAGTACAGTTCAGCAACTTGTCCACTTCATAGGCTAGTACAGTTCAGCAACTTGTCCACTTCATAGGCTAGTACAGTTCAGCAACTTGTCCACTTCATAGGCTAGTACAGTTCAGCAACTTGTCCACTTCATAGACTAGTACAGTTCAGCAACTTGTTCACGTCATAGGCTAGTGCAGTACAGCAACTTGTTCACGTCATAGGCTAGTGCAGTACAGCAACTTGTCCACTTCATAGGCTAGTGCAGTTCAGCAACTTGTCCACTTCATAGGCTAGTACAGTACAGCAACTTGTCCACTTCATAGGCTAGTACAGTACAGCAACTTGTCCACTTCATAGGCTAGTACAGTACAGCAACTTGTCCACTTCATAGGCTAGTGCAGTACAGCAACTTGTCCACTTCATAGGCTAGTGCAGTTCAGCAACTTGTCCACTTCATAGGCTAGTGCAGTTCAGCAACTTGTCCACTTCATAAGCTAGTACAGTTCAGCAACTTGTCCACTTCATAGGCTAGTGCAGTTCAGCAACTTGTCCACTTCATAGGCTAGTACAGTTCAGCAACTTGTCCACTTCATAGGCTAGTACAGTTCAGCAACTTGTCCACTTCATAGGCTAGTACAGTTCAGCAACTTGTCCACTTCATAGGCTAGTACAGTTCAGCAACTTGTCCACTTCATAGGCTAGTACAGTTCAGCAACTTGTCCACTTCATAGGCTAGTACAGTTCAGCAACTTGTCCACTTCATAATATAGCAATTCATCCAAGTATAATTCAGCACCTAGTTCACTTCAGCAACTAATTCATTATATATCACTGCATAATACAGCAACTCGATCACTGTATAATACAGCAACTCATTCACTGTATAACATAGCAACTCATTCACTGCATAATATAGCAACACATTCACTGTATAATATAGCAACGCATTCACTGTATAATATAGCAACACATTCACTGTATAATACAGCAACGCATTCACTGTATAATACAGCAACGCATTCACTGTATAATACAGCAACGCATTCACTGTATAATACAGCAACGCATTCACTGTATAATACAGCAACGCGTTCACTGTCTAATACAGCAATTCGTTCACTGTATAATACAGCAATTCGTTCACTGTATACTACAACATTTTGTTCAATGTATAATAGAGGAACTCGTTGTGTATAATACAACAACACGTTCACTGCATAAAAGAGCAACATGTTCACTGCATAATACACCAATTTGGTCACGATACAATACAAGTACTCGTTCACTGCATAATATATCAACTCGTTCACTGTATAGTAGAGCAACTCGTTCACTGCATAATACAGCAACTCGTTCACTGCATTATATATCAACTCGTTCACTGCATAATACAGCAACTCGTTCACTGCATAATGCAGCAATTCCTTCACTGCATAATACAACTCGTTCACTGTATATTACAACAACTCGTTCACTGCATAATACAGCAACTCGTTCACTGTATAATACGGCAACTTGTTCACTGAATAATACAGCATGTCGTTCACTGTATAATACAGCATGTCGTTCACTGTATAATACAGCAACTCGTTCACTGCATAATACAGCAACTCGTTCACTGCATACATAATACAGCAACTCGTTCACTGCATAATACAACAACTCGTTCACTGCATAATACAACAACTCGGTCACTGCATAATACAGCAACTCGTTCACTGTATAATACGGCAACTTGTTCACTGAATAATACAGCATGTCGTTCACTGTATAATACAGCATGTCGTTCACTGTATAATACAGCAACTCGTTCACTGCATAATACAGCAACTCGTTCACTGCATAATACAGCAACTCGTTCACTGCATAATACAACAACTCGTTCACTGCATAATACAACAACTCGGTCACTGCATAATACAACAACTCGGTCACTGCACAATACACCAACTTCTTCAATGCATAGTATTGCAGCAACTCGTTCATTGCAACAATTAGATCACTGCATAATACTGAGACCCGTTTACTCCCTCATATAGCAAATCGGTCACTGCAAAACACAATAACTCGTTCACTGCATAATACACAAGAAGGCTCACTGCACACAGACGCACCACATATCATGCACAATCTATCTACATAATGTCACAGCTCTCATACATAACTGCTACTTGCTACTCTAACATTGCGCTATTGTCTTCCTCAGACTGTCTCAACCTGGGGCCAGATTCACGAAGCAGTTACGCAAGTACTTACGAACGTGTACATCTTTCGTCAATATTTGATGGCTTTGGTTACATTTATTAAACAGCTTACAAGCATGAAAACTTGCCAATCAACTGTTGTTATTGTTATAAACAGCCTCCTGGTGCTTCGGAGCTCATTAACTGTTTAATAATTGTAAACAAAGCCGCCAAAAGATTGAGAAAAGATGTTCAGGTTCAGAAGTGTTTGCGTAATTTCTTCGTGAATCTGGCCCCGACCAACAGGAGAGGGTGTGGCGGCTACCATATCTTAGTCATTTAAACCCCCAGCATATTTAGACATTTGTTAACACAAGACGTGGAATTTTAAAGAATATTGGTAGAATAATCACTCTAGCGCCACCGAAACAAATGCAGAACCCTACATAAGCCTAGTCTGAAGAATGTTGTTTCTGCCTAGTAGAAATGAGTGTACTCACCTAGTTGTGCTTGCGGGGGGGGGGGTTGAGCTCTGGCTCTTTGGTCACGCACAATACAGAATACACTGTACTATACAGTGTGTGTGTATTCACCTAGTTGTGCTTGCAGGGGTTGAGCTCTGCTCTTTCGGCCCGCCTCTCAACTGTTATTAACTACTTTTTTCCCCCACACCACACACATTGTGTGTGGTGTGGGGGAAAAAAGTTAGTCGGTTGTCACGGGCAGGAAGCTGCCCGTGACAACTGACTAACTCCCAGGTACCTATTTATTGTTAAGTAACAGGAGCATCAGGGTGAAAGAAACTGCCCATTGTTTCTCGCCGGCGCCAGGAATCGAACCCGCGACCACAGGATCACGCGTCCAGCGTGCTGTCCAGTCAGCCACCGCCCCCCCCCCCCTCGAGTGTGAGTGTGTGAGTGTGTGTGGTGTGTGTGTGTGTGTGTGTGTGTGTGTGTGTGTGTGTGTGTGTGTGTGTGTGTGTGTGTGTGTGTGTGTGTGTGTGGCACACAAAGCTGAATTTTGCTGAAATTATATATTAAAAAATTCATATGTAATGATAAAGCTTCCATTATATATGATAATTTATAATAAATTTTTAACTAACGTAAATATATGACCAAACCTTACTTAACCTATCCTACCTAAGGTTAAGAATTCTTAACCAAGTCAGTCTTTCAAAAATTGAAATAACTAAAATCACTGACCGTTTGACAAATCAGGACTTGCATACTAGGCCAAGTAGTGCGTTCTGGCTATTAGGTACATTATATATATATGCAAACAAGCCTGAATGGTCCCCAGGACTAGATACAACTGAAAACTCACACCCCAGAAGTGACTCGAACCCATACTCCCAGAGCAACGCAACTGGTATGTACAGGGACGCCTTAACCACTTGACCATCACGACCGGACATAAGGAAGTGATAGCCGAGGCTATATGAACCACTTCCCCGCCGGCACTCGGATGGTAATCTTGGGCATAGCATTTTATCAAATCACCTCATTTTTTGGGGCAACACGTGAGGAACATAAATGGACATACATACATATATATATATATATATATATATATATATATATATATATATATATATATATATATATATATATATATACATACAGGCGAAGAGTCACAATAACGTGGCTGAAGTATGTTGACCAGACCACACACTAGAAGTTGAAGGGACGACGACGTTTCGGTCCGTCCTGGACCATTCTCAAGTCGCTTGTGCGACTTGAGAATGGTCCAGGACGGACCGAAACGTCGTCGTCCCTTCAACTTCTAGTGTGTGGTCTGGTCAATATATATATATATATATATGTGCGCCTTTCTCAGTTTGTTGTTGAGAAAGGCTCTAACCAGCCGAAACGTTCAACACTCCCTTCCCATTTCTCTGGATTTTCCGTATATATTAAATATACTGTATATAGCTCCTATATGATAGGCGCTAGCTCATATGGCCCAAACACCCTCTGCAGCTTCCTCTATTCTTATACAGTATTCATAAAACAACAAATTACACTGATACCAAAATGAGCAAGGCTTCAGATGTTTGGTCCGCCGACATGGCCTACCAACACCTGTTTGAGGTAGACATTAGTTAACACGCCTTTCTACCTCAAGCATTCAGATGTTTGGTCTGCCGACATGGCCTACCAACACCTGTTTGAGGTAGACATTAGTTAACACGCCTTTCTACCTCAAGCATTTATAAACAAAAACAATTTCCAATAGGCATTCTCCTCAAGACTAAAACTGGAGAGAGACGAACATCCAGTGCTGATAGCAGCCTTGGAGCGAGAATGGCCTGGTCGACCGGCCGGCCGCTAGTTCTATGGGTTCTGGCCGCCTGCTGTACCCATTTGCGTCAGCCTATTTAGGCTATTAGCCTAGTCCACACCTCCCCCCCCCCACAACAAAGTATTTATGATCTAACGTAGTATATCTCGTAATCTGAAACACACTGGCCACGACATATAAAATACCGTGAGAGTTCACGTGTTGTGTTGCCCATAATAAGAGCCTAGACACCGCTGTACCCTGGCAAGCCGTCCTCATTAAATGACAATACTTCAACTACTGTATTTGGTACAACGTACACAAAAAAATTTACTATCGAAGCCATCAATGTTCACGTTTTGTACTATGAATTTTGTAGAGGGCATGAGAACAAAATAAATATTCCTAGACCTAGTATAAAATATATATGTACTAAAATAGGCGTAAGAGTGTACATTAGGTTTAGAAATGTTTGGAGAGGTTAACTTACGTTCTTTAGTTTACTTTTCCATTTTTTGAGAACAACATTTGGGCTAAAACGAACTTTTTCAGGTCCCGCTCTCCATTTTTGAACGTTTGACTGAATTTTTGCTTTAAGTACTATCGTAAATGGAAATCAGTTTGGACCTGCCTAGTTTGTGTCCGCGTTCAGAAAGCACTGACTTAGCAAAATGGACTTTATCGCAGCCAGCAGTAATATTTTTCCTTTAATTTGCAACAGTAAATCTGGGATAAAGCATATATATATAAAACAGATGGTTGCTTGCATATGATAGATGATCAGCCTGTCCTCTCGAGCGTTCACGTTATTAAACTGATGTACTAAATTGCCCGAACCTAACCTACCCGATCACCTCCCCCAAATATACAACGGGAAATCAGGTCAATTTTGTTAACCGTTGAGTTTTAGCACATCAATTTTTGGTCTTTGGGGATTTATACATCAAAATGCTATGTACTTGAGGTTATCTTAAGATGATTTCGGGGCTTTAGTGTCCCCGCGGCCCGGTCCTCGACCAGGCCTCCACCCCCACGAGGCAGCCCGTGACAGCTGACTTAACACCCAGGTACCTATTTTACTGCTAGGTAACATGGGCATAGGGTGAAAGAAACTCTGCCCATTGTTTCTCGCCGGCGCCCGGGATCGAACCCGGACCAAGGGATCACAAGTCCAGCGTGCTGTCCGCTCGGCCGACCGGCTCCCTACTGCTCGAAAGGACGACTTGAGGTATGAGCTACTCTAGAAGAAGTCTTGTAGAAGCCGGGCGTAGAATACTGGACAGTTTGTGAAAATGAAATATGGAAGCCTAGTTAGTGATCGTGGCGAGGCCTGGTCGAGGACCGAGCCGCGGGGACGCTAACCCCCGAAATCAACTCAAGATAACCTCAAGATAGATCGTCTTCGAAGAAAGAAATGACATGTTCCTGTACGAAGTGTCCAACCAACCGGTTTATAGTGCATCTGTGGACCTGTAGACCGCTGCAAGTAACAGCCCATTGAACCAAGTCATCACAAGTCAAGCCTGGCCCCAGGCCAGTATTGGGGTGTAGAAGAACTCCCAGAACCCATTCCTGGTGAAAGAAACCACAAAAGCTTCCAGATATCCACAAAATATTTATTCAAAACAAGTTATGCCAATTCTTTTATGCAGAAGGCCAGGCCAGATGCTCTCTACTGCACAACAGCTATCCTCCGAGTCAGGATACATCAGATATACACAGTATGCCAGCTTCCTTTCAATTTACAGCAGCTTCCCTCTAATCTTAACCAGCTACCTTTTGCCAAGTACCACGTATCTTCTACCTGGTATCAGTTATCTTCTACACTAGATTTCCATGACATGTGATCTCCAGGTATCCTCAACACTTGATTTCTTCAACATGTTATCTCCACATGTTATCTCTTATCTAACACTAACTATCCACTACTCAGCACCATGAGTCGTATACCAGCTGTCTTTATGTCACACTCTGATTACTTTACAAGAGATATCCTCTGTGCCAGGCTCTACACGAATTATCCTCAACGAATAGCATCACAAGAATAAAGTCAAATGTAGAAGACCCACAGACCTGTGCAAGAAAGCTCATATTTAAACCAATGAATTTCGGTCTCAACCTAGGCTGTCTTGAAACTTTCTAGGACGTTTACTTTCATGATGTTATTTGGTCACTTGTTCCACACACCAGAGCATCATCATCATCATATCCCCGAACGGCAGTTTACCTTTATCTTTCCTAAATCTGAATACCAGGTTTACTCCACAGCATTTCACCGACTATTTCCTAATCTACCTCTGCCTTCCACTACTCAACACCCCGCGATCTCTTACTGTACTCTTACAACAGGTCTCCTCTTATCTACACCCACAACCGTCTGCGTCAGGCAGGCCCCCAATATTTCACTTAGTTTTGCTCATTCCAACGTGCCGGAATGTCGTCATTCGGGGGAAGGTCGGTAAAGTTATTGGGGTCCAAAACCTGGCCCAAGCCTTGCGCATTTTACGTCATTTGTGACGTCACACCGACTGGCAAAATCTACTTTCGCAGTGAACTTGAGCCGCTTGGCCTACATCACGTTGTGTTCCTTTATGTTATATCCGTATAGCGCATCATGTGTTCCTTTATGTTATATCCGTATAGCGCATATGTTATATCCGTATAGCGCATATGTTATATCCGTATAGCGCATCATGTGTTCCTTTTCCTTCATGTTATATCCGTATAGCGCAGCGCTCATTGGGTTGCGAACGAATATCAGTGCCCCGTGGATTAGTATCCAATTAGCACAGTACCTCTTGAGGTTATCTTGAGATGATTTCGGGGCTTTAGTGTCCCTGCGGCCCGGTCCTCGACCAGGCCTCCACCCCCAGGAAGCAGCCCGTGACAGCTGACTAACACCCAGGTACCTATTTTACTGCTAGGTAACATGGGCATAGGGTGAAAGAAACTCTGCCCATTGTTTCTCGCCAGCGCCTGGGATCGAACCCAGGACCACAGGAGCACAAGTCCAGTGTGCTGTCCGCTCGGCCGGACCGGCTCTCTTCCCGACCTCACGTCCATAACCTAATAGCACAGTGCCTAATAGAACTGTGTCCTAGTAGCAGTGCATCATAGACCTGTCGTAATAGCACAGTGCACCATGGACCCATATTCTAATAAGAGGTGGCAACATCCCATCGCCTGTACAGGTTAGATTTCGCCTCTCTAGGTTTCCACGCATGCTAAGGTTAAATACACACACATACAGGTATATATTCCTTACAATAATTTAAATTCACGCAGTGTGGATTCGATTGTAACTTCACCGACGACGCTAACTCCTGACAGGGGTCCCGGTAGTGCAGTCGGATTCATTCTCGACCCACAATTTGGGAATTCCGCATTCGAATCCCAGGCGGGACAGAAATGGTTGGGCGCGTTTCCTATCGCCTAATGCATCTGTTCACTGTTGAGAAAATAGGTATCGGCAGGAGTTAGCGAGCTTTTTGAGGGGTTGCATTCTGGGTGTGGGGGTGAAGGGTCAGTAATTCGACCCTTGTGGGGGGGGGGGGAGAAAGCCTTGACAGCCCAACATATATACATATATACTGGCTGCCTGTCCCCCGACACAATAAATTATCATTCATTATTAAACCTTACTTCAAGTGCTACGTTCGTCAAGCCACCACGTTAATCGTGGTGCCTTGACGTTGTCTCATGATAAATACGTTTACATTCTCCAGCGATCCAGTTCGCTAGTCCATGAAATAGTGACTAGGTCTATTTCTACCACAAACAAAAAAAAAAACTCAAATACATTATCATCTTGTCTACGGTCAAGCTATTTAACCCACCACAGAACCAAAACGCTTTTCATTACCCCGTGAAAACTATATGCAAATAAGAAGACATCGCTCTAGCCCCAGGGGGGCCTAATGCTCGGCAATCATCTACCAACTGAGGAAGTTGATTTCACTAGGCTAGATGGACTACCTACTGCTACGGACAATTTGCTTACAGTGCTACTGTCTTGTCGGCCCCCCTTCCCCTCACCCACATCACAGCGTCACGCATTCTGATTTCTCCCTTGCAATGCATTCATTCACTACGTAACTCCCAGGCCAGATGTACTACAGTCCTCTTCTCAGTGCCAATGATAATTCAATCGCCAAGATCTCTAAGTTGTAAACCCACCTTACAACCTTGGGAGCCGCACCAAACTACACCAACGACAACAATGAGCATAAAGGCAATTTAATCATCCGTCACTATCTCACCCGAGCGGGACAAACTTTCCGCACACTTAGATGCCAGCTGGACTAGTGCGTATGCGCGCGCCTGTGTGTGTGTGTGTGTGTGTGTGTGTGTGTGTGTGTGTGTGTGTGTGTGTGTGTGTGTGTGTGTGTGTGTGTGTGTGTGTGTGTGTGGGGGGGGGGGGTGCGCGCGCTTGTATGTTTGTTTACGGAATGGTAGTGAGAGTATGTTCACTCTAAAAGTTCCTAGCACAGCAGTCTCATTACGCTAGCTCAAATCCCTGATTTCTGACGCTTTGACTGAGATATCAAACTCCTGAGCGCCACTCAGGAGTCATCGCGGCTGACCTTATAAATACGAACATCAATGCAAGATCATCCTAGCACATTGGATGCCAGAGATAATGACTGGCTAACAATCTGATTCACTTGCAACTATCCTTTCACGACCAATGGTTACATTCTCTCCAAACATCTACCACCTACGGGGCTACTCATGCCCGTGCCACCTCTTGTGGTGGCTTAATCTTCATCAATCAATCAAGATCATCCGCTAGGAGTTAGTGGCTCTGGAAGAGCCTGTCGAGCATCATTCGCTGCCTATTACCAGGACACACAGCAGGTCCGGGTGCCATTCCCCTCGCCTCCCGGATGTTACACCACCACCACCACTACCACCATCCTCTACTACAACAACTACCACATGCCACACTTGGAGACTTATGTCAACACAACCAAGGCACCTCTGTCCCATCCCCTACCCCACACACACACACCGCTTGATGCACGAAATGTTGAGCGCAAGGCTATGAGATCAACAATTGCAATACAGTATATTCGTGTGCCTAGGTAACGCATCCCATTTACAGAATAAATTTAATGTCAGCAATTTCAGAAGACCTAATGTTATATCACCAGAAACGTATTTGCACACACATGCACAATATTCTTGGATAGTACACAGACAACTAATATAAAGTCAGTTCTACACATTTCTAAATGAGATTGAGATGTTTTTATTTAGAAGCTCTATTCCCAAGTACGGAACCAACACAAGATAAACACAGGGCAAACTTTCATTTAGGGCACTTCTAAACTCACACCAAAACATGGATATTTCTCGCTCCTAGACAGACTCGCTCAACTCTAAGCACTCTCATTCTTTACTTTTCTTAGCAAAACGTATTTTTGGTTAGTATTACCACAATGGAGATCCCTATTATCGGGCATCCCCGGCACAAAATTGTTTATAATCTGAAAAAGCACTCACAAAACTGTAATCTGAAAACACTCGCACAAAATATTTTGTAATCTGGAAACTCACAAAACTCTCTGGAATCTGGAAATACCCACAAAATGTTTTAGAATATGGAAACAATTTTTTTTATATGCAAACACAAAATTGTCTGTAATCTGTAAACGCTTACATAAAATTGTCTGGAATCTCTAAACGCTTACACAAAATTATCTGGAATCTGTAAACGCTTACACAAAATTATCTGGAATTTGTAAACGCTTACACAAAATTGTTTAGAATATGGAAACACAAAGTAGTCTAAAATGTGGAAACGCTCAAAAAATTGTTGGAATCTTGAAGCGCACAATTTTTTCTTAAATCTGGAAACAAATTTTTTGTTTATCTTTCAACACTAACAAAATTATTTGGAAAACGAAAAAAACAAAATAGTTTGTAATGTAGCAACACTCACACAAAATTATTTAGAATCTGTAAACATTCACACAAAATAGCTCTTATATTCTACTCAAAACTAGTCCTTGTTTTGTAAACAAAACAATAGCAAACAATAAATAGTAAACAAAACTATTCCTTGTTTTGAGTACATCATCAACAAGAGGTAAGTAACATTTACTAAGTCAACGAACTGATCGGTAACTACGCACCAGGATTTCTTCACTCCACACTTGAGTTTAATGTACAAGTTACAATTTAATATATATACCTAAAAGTGCTTGGAATCTGGACCACAATACATGATAGACCACTAATAATCCAAATCAATTCCATGGCCATACAGTACTAGACGATTGTGCTTGACGACTAGTACTGTGTACAGTACTAGTCGACCATTCTCCAAGTCGACAATCGACTTGAGAATGGTCCAGGACGGACCGAAACGTCGTCGTCCCTTCACCTTCTAGTGTGTGGTCTGGTCAACATACTTCAACCACGTTATTGTGACTCATCGCCTGCGTACAGTACTACGTTCTGTCTGGTAGCCAATGTGCACTATCAGTGCACAGTGCAGTGTAGTGTGCACTATCAACATATACAGGTTAATCACTCAACTCTCCTAATACACCACAGCATTATTTAAACTTTAACTTACAAAACATAGGTCATATTTATACATGCATTAAAGTTGCATCTCCCTAAAAAGATTTTTTATATAATACAGTATTTATAATTCTGGTATAAAATGATTCACATAAGCACAACACTGCGAAGGAATAAAATAAAAATACATACAATAGCCTATTCTACAATAAACGAAAATACATCTGGAAATAAATAAGATAACCGACAGGAAATACAGTACAGTACTGTAATTCTAGATATATATATATTATACAGTACTGTACTTGAAATAAGTACATAGGTCTAAACTTTAACATCAAATTATTCTCAAAATTAAAAAAAAAAATACACAAAAAATAAGTTCAATAAATTTGTAATAAGATGTAGATACCTGCAATAATCTACAAAACAAATATTCAAGAAAGCCAAAATATAATAAAAAATGAGTGAAATTATCATTAACAAAAAATCTAGTAGCCTAAAATAAAGGCAAATATTTAATTAATGGCAAACAGCTAATACCTTCAAAATTAAGCTAACCTGTAGTTAGTCATTATTGCAAATTAATTATAAACAATAGCATATTATAAATATTTATCACTAGGTACTCGCTACAGCAGCAAATAATCAAATAAATAATGCCGCATCAATTAACAATATATATAAAACAGATTATTCATAAAACAAAAATTTGTCCTGATCAGCTTTCAATCTAAGAAAACAAAAAATCGAAGAAAACAAATAAAACATACTTTAAAACAAAAACAGAAAGATGAGTGATATTGTCATATAATACAGGACTGTTTAATAAAAATTCATACAAAATAAACCAATAAAAGTACAATAAAATACACATAGAAAACATTGCAAACGATAAATTCTGCAGTTTTCAAGTTGTACCAAATTGAAATATACTCCCCTATTTTCCCCCTAAAATACACCTTCCTATCTTCCCATGCTTTACCGCCGCCCCCCCAACACCTCCCTATCAAAATGGCCCAACACCACATCAAAATGGCTCCCCCCTCCCCGGGGCCAACACGTTCCCATCAAAATGGCCTTCCCCTCAACACCTCCCCATCAAAATGGCCTTCCCTCAACACCTCCCCATCAAAATGGCCTTCCCCAACACCTCCATCAAAATGGCCTTCCCCCCCAACACCTCCCCATCAAAATGGTCTTCCCCAACACCTCCCCATCAAAATGGCCTTCCCCCAACAAGTCCCTATGAAAATGGCCCTGTAAATAAACAAATGCTACTCGGAGGGTTGACTCTACCCTACACAGTTGCGCTCTTCTCAGGATTTTCTGATATACATGCATATTGAAATATTTACTCTGCACTAACAGAAGCATATATTCTCATCCCCCCCCAAACATAATATTCCAATGCTCCCTTCGTCACATTTTTGAGCATCTAATCCTGCTATGATGTTTAATATAATTTAAAATAAGTTTATAACAGATACTCTCGCGTGTGTATATCATATATATATATATATATATATATATATATATATATATATATATCACACATGAGAAATGTACAATGCGCACTAATAAATTAAATGATATATATACTGTATACAATACTGTGCTACTCAATTTATTAAAAAAAAATGTACTGTGGTAAATATTTTTGTCCCAAGTTTGGGATCGAAAAATTAAGTTTATATTTCCTTATTTCATCTAAATATTGAAGGATATGAAGAACATTTGGAGAAAAACTTGTCGTTAGACTCTAAATGCGTACAAGTATTTGCTCATCCAACCATCCACTTTTTTACACATGCACGCACACACACACACACACATTATATATGTAGATATTTGTGGTAAATGTTAATATTAATTGTTAGTTACAATGAGAATTATGTATTATCTGTGACTGCTGTTGATGTTCTGATTAAAAAATTATATATATATATATATATATATATATATATATATATATATATATATATATATATATATATATATATATATGTGTGTCGTACCTAGTAGCCAGAACGCAATTCTCGGCCTACTATGTAAGGCCCGATTTGCCTAATAGACCGAGTGATTTTTCTTTATTTTCAATAAATTTTTTCCAAAAAGTTTATTTGAATTATTATTTCATACTAAGACCATAGTTTATTGACTTAGTTGTGTTAGTTTAGGTTAGGTTAAGATAGGTTAGGTAGGGTTGGTTAGATTCGGTCATATATCTACGTTAGTTTTAACTCAAATTTAATCAAATTATCTTATACATAATGAAATGGACAGATTTATCATTTCATAAGAAAAAATGCGGAAAAGTATATAAATTCAGGAAAAATTGGCTTATTATGCAAAACGGGCCTTGCATAGTAGGCTGAGTACGACGTTCTGGCTACTAGGTGCAACATTATATATATATATATATATATATATATATATATATATATATATATATATATATATATATATATGCTTTCGTCTATTACACTATGTAAAAGAATATTAAATATAATTCAAACATATTCACGCACACCACAATACAGTGCAAAATATACAAATTAAAAAAATTACCAAATGATTCAGACAGTGGGCCGTAGTCGCATTAAACAAATATAATTGCACTACCGTATATGAAAAAAAAAATCAATATGCCAAATACCTAAATTTGCATACAAGTACAGAGCGAGAACACTGATTAACACCCCAAGGGAGTTTTGCAGCAAGGTGTTAAAAATCCTAAGAAACTGCTTCCATCCTCCACTATATCAGCCGCGTCCAACAGCCTGGTTGATCAGTCCAGCAACCAGGAGGCCTGGTCGATGACCGGGCCGCGGGGACGCTAAGCCCCGGAAGCACCTCAAGGTATACTCAAGGTATCATCCTAGGCTATGGTCATAGGTGAGATATGCTAATTATATTTTAACAAATATGACAATAAATAATACTATCAAGCCGATTCCAATCACCGCAAGCCTACAATAACCCGTAGTTTTCAGATAAAAATACAGTACTGGATGTTAAAAATATTAAGAAAATATTAATATTAACCGTTAAATAGATCCCGACGAAATATACTCGAGGACAAAAACCTAGCAAAGATGGTGGTTAAGACGTTTGAAGTTTTACTTATTTAATGAAAGCGTGCTTGTTGATGAACGGACTTAGGCTCACTCTTTCCTTGCACGATATCAAACAGCCTAATGAGAGTTATTGAAGAGAACTGCATTAGACAAGGTATGCACTACTCTATATATTTGTTCAAGTGTCATGAGCAATTTTTTCTCATGATTAATCCATATACAGTATTATACAAAAAATTTACTTTGGTTATATTAAAAATATACAATAATAGTTAATTAAAAACCGATATTAATTATTATTGTAACAATAAAGATATTATTAAATTACAGCGATATCATAAAACTAATCAAACAGTCTAATAATGAAACACACAATAAAATGCATTAACCATTTGGACAATTATTAATACTTTATTATTATTAAAGTATTATTATTATTTGAATCAGACCATCAACAGCAGTCACAGATAATACATAATTCTCATTGTAACTGTAAACAATTAATATTAAAATTGACCACAAACAGGAGTTCCGTAGTATTACCATTCTCTCACTTGTCTTCACCAGTAATAATAATAAGTAAACAGAAAATATTATTACTCACTATTTTGTCTTCGCCGCCATCTAACCCTACAACATTATCCTACGAGTCTAAACTGCAAGTGATATCCGATAGCAACAAAATGTCTTCCTTCCCCTTAAATGGTAGTAAACCCAGCAACATTGGCTTCTTGCAAGAGGCTTGGTGCTCTGTGATGTTGACTTAAAGATGGCAATACCAAACATCATTAGCCTACAGCAGTCTCAACTGCTAAGGTTAGTCTAAAGTCTTGTACCAGTACTGTACAGTACTTCTTTTTACCGATGATGCATTACAAATTTTATTGAACACTAATTTAATTTGCTTAACTCCAACAAAAAATACATCTTTGATATAGAGAGTTATTTACTAGCAGAGCAGTTTATCGTACCTTAAAAAAAATTAAATAGGATTCTCTACAATTCGAAATTCAGAAAAATTATTCAGAATTAACAATTTCTAATTTGCAACTGGCAAAATTCATCTATCTTCAAAATAACAAATAAAAACTTTCCTACAAAGCTGGTACAAATGCATTTATAATTATAACAAATTCTAATGAAATCGCTTGAGATCTTATATTTAAGCAATTAGTTCAGTCCATTTTCAATTTCAAAGCATTATTGCCTATCTGTGGCATACAACTTAAAATATTTTTATTTTAAAATCTTTAAAATTCTGATCCATCGTAGTTCTTTTCAAAATTAAAAAATATATATTTTCATTGAAATATTTCGCACAAATTATATTTTTTAATACAGAACGCAAATAGCTTTCACAGCCTTCAACAAAAAAAACTTATTTTGTGAATTAAAAATAATTAATTCAATGTAAACATTAGAAATCTTTGATTCAAACATATAAACTTTATAGCAATACCAGTTTATAGAACTAAAAATATTAAAAAGAACGTCAAACTCGGCGCAATTAGATAAAACCAACTGGAACCAATTAAGTAAAACCAAAGCGAACACTTAAAACCTCGATTTTAATTGAATACAAGTAAACTATAAAACAACCCGCCCAATCCACCTCCAACATTACGAAATTCACCGAAAGAATCGAGAAACTCCAGTCCATCTTGCGGCACTCGCACAGTCGAGGAGAAGGTAATCTTCAAAATTCTCTCGATCCGGTATGGTAGGTTACTATTCCACTCGGCTCCCGGCCGGCTGTAAGACCCATCCATCAAGACGTGTGCAGGCTAGGCTCGGCTATACTGCGTAATTCTGGTTAGCTCATAAATTCCCAAATAAGCCAACCCAGCCGCCAGCTCCCATGTTAAAACCTCCAGGGGCTGCATCATTACGATGAAAATGGTTGTCAATATGTATTAAATGTTGAGACAATGGACACCTGATGAGGGTGAGAGAAATGATTGCTGTGCATGCTTAAGCCATTTACATAATGTTGAAGATAGTTATTGTGTTCTCTCGGGCATCTTACGCTCATACCATTAAACTGTACTATATTGTACACGTACTGAGGTTTGGGTTTGATGCTGAGCTTAAGCCCTGTGGACCGCACCGGGGTTAAAGCCAAAACAATAGCTTACTGGCCAACCAATATGTATACTTTAGCCATTAATATACAGTAGTTCAGGAAAATAAACTCTCCACTTTTAAATACAGGGAAAGAGGTTTACACCCTTTGGTGTATACATTGAATTGTAAATCAAACTGTGAACATACTATATTAATATGTACAAAATTTTGTTTACATGTGCAAAACTGCTTAGTAAGAATAAGCGATGTTTCAAGGGCTTACAGTACGTGGCGTAGTACTGTATTTTCAGAAAGAATTTAGATTATGAAATAGGCTAAGGCTACGGTAGGTTAGGTATACACAGACTTAGATACCCTAAGTGTGGTTAGTCTGCATATAGTTAAGTTAAGCATTTACTGCGGAATGGTTCTCACTGGAGAACTGCGGGAATTTTGTATAATATATAAAGTCTAGTTTTGTACATATAGTATTAAAATTCTAGGGCTGTGAACCCTGAGTTTACACAGCAAAGAATGTACAGTTACTGCATTAATGTAATTGGGTGGTTAGGAGGGATAGGGTGGTTAGGAGGGATTGGGTGGTTATAAATAGGAGCTGCCTCGTATGGGCCAATAGGCCTTCTGCAGTTACCTTTGTTCTTATGTTCTTATGTTCTTATGTGTAATGCATAATTTCCTACTCTGCTTTTCAGTGTATCAAACCCGTGTGGCCTGGTAATGAATAAAAATTGATTGAAATTTTTTGTAATGCCTGCAATTTTAAAACGTACATTTTTGTCTACACATTTACTAATATAGTTGTATTTATAACTCCTGGATGTAAAACAGCGTACACAAATCAAAATGTTTAAACGTCGTAGATGTTTGTTGTAATAAAAGCTGGACAAATTTACAAAACTAGTTGATCATAAAATTTACCCATACTAGTACTACTATGTATTTATGAACTGGACTCGATAAATATTATAATTGGCTCTAGTGCCGGGGGTGAACTTCTTAAGACCAATCAATACAACTCTTAAGACCAATCAATACAACGCCGGATACTTTTAGAGATCGCATACAGGAACTGTTAGTTAGTTAGTTCGATTATCTTGTAATTATACGCTCGCCTATCAGAAGCAAATTTTTTAAGGTACAAGTATTAGTATTACACAGGGTTAATATCAGAGAAAGTATGAGGCTCAGAGATGTCGCTGCCGCCATTAAGACCAACCTGTTGAAGCAGTAGATGTGGCGAGGATGTTGGCGGTGGTGAAGGCGGTGGTGGTGGTGGTTGTGGTGGTGGTGATGGTGGATGTGGTGGCGGCCAGGAGTCGGTTGCCACCTGCCGCAGTTGACCTGACGACGCTCGTGACAGTGTGGGTGTTCTTGCGTGATGAGGTGGGTGACGAGGGTGTGGTGACGGGGGAGAGTTGCCTGCCTGACGGCGGGGCGGCCTGGTGATGGTGCGTCGTCGTCGTCGTCGTCGCCGTCCGCCCTCCCGGCGTCGCCACCATGTGGCTGCCGGCGGTGCTGGTGCTCCTGACGGTGGCGGGGGGACCTGCTGCCTGCCCCGCCACGCTACCAGGCGCCGTCAGGTTGGGCACCCCCGTCGACGGCACAGCCGGCGGAGAGGGGCGAGGGACTCCCCTATCTGGTGGGCTGACATCCATGGTGATCAGCCGCTGGCCGCTGCACTAGCCATCATACTCAAGTGTCAGCCTCCCCCGCGTCAGCATGCAGCAGGCACAACATGGCTACCCCTCCAGCAGCTGCTCCTCCCACCCTCTCACTCCTCTTCCCCAGGAGAGGTGGCTGCAGGAGCCCTCACGGCGCACCTCTCGGCCATAGCCCAACGTCGAGGCGGAGTCGTTCAACCCGCGGAGCTGACAGCGACAACCAATCAATCAAATCAATCACCAGCACTGGAAATTACCCTCACAAAAAAAAGTTTGAGAAGCTTGAGTGGTGTGTGTGTGTGTGTGTGCCGCAGCAGGGGAGTGCTTCAGCAGCAGGCAGAGTTGTGCCTCACCACCATCACGCACACCAAGCACGCCCCACAAGGGAACACAAATGACGGGGGCCCGAGGGGCCTCTCCGCTCACCCGCAGCGGCCCCTACGACCAGGGGCCCCAACTACGATAGGCCTAGGCATTATTGGGGGGGGCGAGTAATGTCGGCTCAAAACCATGAAAAGTCCCTTTACTCTTAAACTTGACACAAGTGCCGCGATGGATTATACTTCACTGGGGGATGAAGGATTGTGTTGAATATAGTGATCTCACTCGGTTGTTCCCGCCGCTCAACCAACCAACCAATCACCAACGAAGGTTTTTCTCGCCTTCTAATCTAAAACCTTTTCCGTAATTCTCCATGACAACAATTTTTCAACATGGCGTGATGCATCACCTACCACATTTAGCCCAACCTAAATCTTAACATGCTCTATGTAGCTTGGTATGAATTTTTAAAGCACGGAATTAGCAAGAAGGGGGGTTTGGGGGCTGGGTGAGCGCCTGCGACAGTCCCCACGCGCACTTAACCACCCGTCGTTGGGTGAACACTGAAATCTGAATCGAGTTCTGTCGTGGCCAGACTCCGCCCACGCTCGGCCCGGCCTGGGGTGCGTCCTAGCCGCCGCCACACCCTTCCACCCTCTCCCGATTTTTTATCATTTTCTGCTTTGCTCTCGTGTGTCACTACGATTCCTCGGTTTAATTAGTCAGTTAACTTGCCACTTTGTGGTACGCGATTATTCGCATCGATTAATTCAACTCCGATAGTGGAAAAAACCGACACTGCGCAATGGCGCGTTCCGGAATCAAAGGTCGAATCTATACTGCAGTGTCAACCGTTTCTCTTCCTCTCGTCCTTTTCACACACGCAAAAAGCAAACCCACAAAACACGACAAGTAACGCAAATGCCAAAGAAACAGACGCACGAGCACCCAGTCTGATACTACGCCACTGGCCTGCCCAGAGGAAAGCCGGGCCACACCCACTAGAACGCACCCGGGCTGCCAGCAGTGTTCGTGTGTGGGTGACGGCCACGGAGGGAAAAATCCAGAGTTCGTTGGCAAGCACACCCAACTGCGGCGCCCACTGCACCCACACGCACGCACGCACGGACTCACACATACACACACACACACGCGTGTTGTTACATTTAACTAATACATGACCTACTTATAAGCACACATCTCTTTTTACACGCACTCACATCCAAACGCGCACACACACACCGAACGCATACACAAAATTATATTATATATATATATATAATATATATATATATATATATATATATATATATATATATATATATATATATATATATATGTTGTACCTAGTAGCCAGAACGCACTTCTCAGCCTACTATGCAAGGCCCGATTTGCCTAATAAGCCAAGTTTTCATGAATTAATGTTTTTTCGACTACCTAACCTACCTAACCTAACTTTTTCGGCAACCTAACCTAACCTATAGAGATAGGTTAGGTTAGGTAGGGTTGGTTGGGTTCGGTCATATATCTACGTTAATTTTAACTCCAATAAAAAAAATTTACCTCATACATAATGAAATGGGTAGCTTTATCATTTCATAAGAAAAAAAATAGTGAAAATATATTAATTCATGAAAACTTGGCTTATTAGGCAAATCGGGCCTTGCATAGTAGGCTGAGAAGTGCGTTCTGGCTACTAGGTACGACATATATATATATATATATATATATATATATATATATATATATATATATATATATATATATGCTTATATATATATATATAACATTAAAACCAGCAGGAAAGGGAAGGGAAGGAAGGGCAGTGTGTGAGTTCCAGTATTGTCTGAAGTCATTCCTTCCATAAAAACCATACAAGCCGAAAACTAAGCCAGGATAATCTGAAGGGGTGCTACCTTACACTAGAGAGTATCGAACGGGGAGGAAACAGAGTTTTGACGAGGTGAGAGATAATGAATGAAGGGAGATAGAGTGATCACAAGACTAGTGTTAAGAAGACAGGTTAAAGAATAACCCATTCTCAGAACTTGAGTAGAAATAGCCTAAGCTACACTATCCCCTTGAGACGGGTTTTATACATCTCGAGTACTCATACGTTATTTGGGTGATTAGCAAGTGGAAGGCATTGAAAGAAGTCGTCGAAATCACCTTCATCCACACCTTGAAGACTAACTACGACGCCAAACCGTCGCTACAGACACCACTGGGGTCAACACCACACATGGGGGGTCAACACCACACATGGGGGGTCAACACCACACATGGGGGGGTCAACACCACACATGGGGGGTCAACACCACACATGGGGGGGTCAACACCACACATGGGGGGTCAACACCACATATGGGGGTCAACACCACATATGGGGGGTCAACACCACACATGGGGGGTCAACACCACACATGGGGGTCAACACCACACATGGGGGGGTCAACACCACACATGGGGGGGTCAACACCACATATGGGGGGTCAACACCACACATGGGGGTCAACACCACACATGGGGGGGTCAACACCACACATGGGGGGTCAACACCACACATGGGGGGGTCAACACCACACATGGGGGGTCAACACCACACATGGGGGTCAACACCACACATGGGGGTCAACACCACACATGGGGGTCAACACCACACATGGGGGTCAACACCACACATGGGGGGTCAACACCACACATGGGGGGTCAACACTACACATGGGGGTCAACACCACACATGGGGGTCAACACCACACATGGGGGGTCAACACCACACATGGGGGGTCAACACCACACATGGGGGGGTCAACACCACACATGGGGGGGTCAACACCACACATGGGGGGTCAACACCACACATGGGGGGTCAACACCACACATGGGGGTCAACACCACACATGGGGGTCAACACCACACATGGGGGTCAACACCACACATGGGGGTCAACACCACACATGGGGGTCAACACCACACATGGGGGGTCAACACCACACATGGGGGGGGGTCAACACCACACATGGGGGGGTCAACACCACACATGGGGGTCAACACCACACATGGGGGGTCAACACCACACATGGGGGTCAACACCACACATGGGGGTCAACACCACACATGGGGGTCAACACCACACATGGGGGTCAACACCACACATGGGCGGTCAACACCACACATGGGCGGTCAACACCACACATGGGGGGTCAACACCACACATGGGGGGTCAACACCACACATGGGGGGTCAACACCACACATGGGGGGTCAACACCACACATGGGGGGTCAACACCACACATGGGGGGTCAACACCACACATGGGGGGTCAACACCACACATGGGGGGTCAACACCACACATGGGGGGTCAACACCACACATGGGGGGTCAACACCACACATGGGGGGTCAACACCACACATGGGGGGTCAACACCACACATGGGGGTCAACACCACACATGGGGGGTCAACACCACACATGGGGGGTCAACACCACACATGGGGGGGTCAACACCACACATGGGGGGGGGTCAACACCACACATGGGGGTCAACACCATAGAAGAAGGTAAGGGAATTATCGGGAAAAAGCGCAAAGCCATTACGACTATATAGCACTTGGAAGGGTCAGGATAAGGATTTGGGGTGGGACGGAGGGAAGGAATTGTGCCCAACCACTTGGACGGTCGGGGATTAAACGCCGTCCTACACGAAGCGAGGACCCTCAACGTCAATAAATGCACGGGAGCTGCTCCAGTGACTAAGGAAGTACCTAAGCAACAGGAGACAGCGAGTCACAGCGAGGGGTGTGTGAAGAGACGTCACTACTGGAGTCCCACACGGTTCAGTCCTTGGACCTATCTTGTTTCTGGTACATGTAAACAATCTTCCACAAGCAATAGACTCGCTCCTTGCTTATGATGAAAAAAATATGAGGAGGATTAAAACAAAGAAAGATAGCAAGAGGCTACAAGATGACCTAGACAAACTGAAGGAATTGTCTAACAAATGGCTAGTAAAGTTCGACCCAAGTAAATGTAAGGTAATATGAGAGCAGGAGGCCAGACACGAAGTACCCAATGGGAATACGAAATATTCTATGAAACATACGGAGAGAAGGATCGTGGAATTTATATCATATCAAACCTGTCTCCTAAAGCCCACATCAAAAGGATATCAGAGTCGTATGCGAGGCTGGCTAAAATGAAATCGGCCTTTAAAAATTTGTATAAGGAAACATTTAGACTACATGGCTTCAGTACGGAGTCCATATATACCTTGTAAAGCATAAGACGACGTTGGAGAAGGTTCAAAGGTATGCCACCAGACAAGTTGCAGAACTTGCATGAGTTACGAGGGAAGGTTGCGTGCACTGAGACCCCACGTCGCAGGAAGACACAAGAGTTAAGGGAGACAGCATTACCATATATACACAATTCTCTGGGGAATTGACTGGGTAGATGAAGACATTATTTAACACGGGCTACTCGCATAACGGGACACAGGTGGAAACTGAGTACCCAAACGAGTCATAGGTATATTAGACATTTTGTTACAATGTCAGTAGTTAATGGAATGTATTATGAAGTAATGTAGTGGAAGCAGATTCAATACACGGTTTCAACTGTAGATATGACAGGCCAATAGGCTCAGGAACCTATACACCAGCTGAAAGTTGAACATTTCTCACCATTAGGCGAGAAAATAATGAGCTGTGAGAAGAATTCGAAATTGTATGCTGGGTGCTCCCAAACACAAGCCTTAAACCACTAGGCTACGACATACTACAAAAGTAATATAACCCAAGAGGATATCACTGAATCCTCTTGGGTTCCTGAGGCGACGGACGGAACGGAACACAAAAAGCAAAAAGTCACAACCTCCACACAAAATTCAAAATGAAGCAGAGACGTTTCAGTGAAAGAGAAGAATCTGTTACCATTCCTTCCCTCCGACTACCAACCACTTGGGCTGGACGGTAGAGCGACGGTCTCGCTTCATGCAGGTCGGCGTTCAATCCCCGACCGTCCAAGTAGTTGGGGAACCATTCCTTCCCCCCCGTCCCATTCCCAAATCCTTATCCTGATCCCTTCCAAGTGCTATAAAGTCGTAATGGCTTGGCGCTTTCCTTTGATAATTCCAAAAAATTCCTTCCCTCCGTCCCATCCAAATCCTTATCCTAATCCCTTCCCAGTGCTACATAGTCGTAATGGCTTGGCGCTTTCTCCTGAGTGTTCCTTCTCCCTTGGAATCGGACAAACAGCACAAGCCTGGCACCCGAGGCGATATCCTGACACCATGAGACACAATAATGAATGTTGTCCTTTATCTGATGAGGAAGTTCAGAATCTATTAATCGAATCTGACGTGAGCCTGCAGTGGGAGGTGGTCAAGTGTCGCCATAGTTACTGAAAGAGCCAACAAGGGCAACTATGCAAACAAACAATTACTTGTTAACAAACAATTAACAAACAATAAACATGACATTGGGAAGTGGGAGAGCTCCGGGATATTTTGGAGCCTGCAGACGTGATGTCAATATTAGAAAAAAAAAGAAAGGTAGGATGCCCTGACCTCAAAGACGTCACTGAAGTGCTTCACCTGATGTTCTTGAACAAAACATCTGGAGTGGGCTCGTACAACATATGGAGACGACAAACTGCATAATTGCCAGACAGGATGGGGTTAGAGGAGCAAGTAGTGCCCGTCGTAACTGATACGATCACTAAAATTAAACGCTAGAGATAATGATAGTCGAATTGCATCTTCTTTGACTACCAAAGAGACTTTGGCACTGACCCACATCAAAGGCAGATACATAAAATACAGAAGAAGGCTTATATATCTGGAACAGATTTATAACATATAAACTGGACTGGATTTATACAACATCTAAATAACAGAGTATCTAAAAATATGAAACAGAGGGTCAAACTGAAGTAGGGGGCCCTGACGTCTGAGTGGACAGCGCTCGGGATTCGTA
This sequence comes from Procambarus virginalis, assembly GCA_020271785.1. NCBI lineage: Eukaryota > Metazoa > Arthropoda > Malacostraca > Decapoda > Cambaridae > Procambarus > Procambarus virginalis. Next base: position 1,911,001 of record WNGS01142304.1, read on the forward strand.
GTCCTATAGTTCCGGGTTCGATCCTCGGGAGTGTCGGAAACAATTGGGCAGAGTTTCTTTCATCCTGATGCACCTGTTCACCTATCAGTAAATAGGTACCTGGGAGTTAGACAGCTGCTACGGGCTGCTTCCTGGGGATGTGTAACAGGAGGCCTGGTCGAGGACCGGGCTGCGGGGACGCTAAGCCCGAAATCATCTCAAGATAACCTTAAGAAGATATGAACTTAATTAACAAGTTACAATCTTGGTCAGATAAACGGTTCCTGGAGTTGAATCCCAGTAAATGTAATGCGAGTGAGGGAGGGCAGAGTACAGGTCCAGAGGAAGGCTGCGGCACTAGTACAGGTCCAGAAGAAGGCTGCGGCAGGAGTACAGGACCAGAGGAAGGCTGCGGCAGGAGTACAGGTCCAGAGGAAGGCTGCGGCAGGAGTACAGGTCCAGAGGAAGGCTGCGGCAGGAGTACAGGACCAGAGGAAGGCTGCGGCAGGAGTACAGGACCAGAGGAAGGCTGCGGCAGGAGTACAGGACCAGAGAAAGGCTGCGGCAGGAGTACAGGACCAGAGGAAGGCTGCGGCAGGAGTACAGGTCCAGAGGAAGGCTGCGGCAGGAGTACAGGACCAGAGGAAGGCTGCGGCAGGAGTACAGGACCAGAGGAAGGCTGCGGCAGGAGTACAGGACCAGAGGAAGGCTGCGGCAGGAGTCAGTAAGGAGGACACAAGGCCTCCAGTAACACCAAGGGAAGGCCTCCAGTAACACCAAGGGAAGGCCTCCAGTAACACCAAGGGAAGGCCACTAGTAACACCAAGGGAAGGCCTCCAGTAACACCAAGGGAAGGCCACTAGTAACACCAAGGGAAGGCCTCCAGTAACACCAAGGGAAGGCCTCCAGTAACACCAAGGGAAGGCCACTAGTAACACCAAGGGAAGGCCACTAGTAACACCAAGGGAAGGCCTCCAGTAACA
>WNGS01142304.1:1916285-1946008 GCA_020271785.1 Procambarus virginalis
ACAATAACCCGTAGTTTTCAGATAAAAAATACAGTACTGGATGTTAAAAATATTAAGAAAATATTAATATTAACCGTTAATAGATCCCGACGAAATATACTCAGACAAAAACCTAGCAAAGATGGTGGTTAAGACGTTTGAAGTTTTTACTTATTTAATGAAAGCGTGCTTGTTGATGAACGGACTTAGGCTCACTCTTTCCTTGCAAGATATCAAACAGCCTAATGAGAGTTATTGAAGAGACTGCATTAGACAAGGTATGCACTACTCTATATATTTGTTCAAGTGTCATGAGCAATTTTTCTCATGATTAATCCATATACAGTATTATACAAAAAATTACTTTGTTATATTAAAAATACACATAATAGTTAATTAAAAACCGATATTAATTATTATTGTAACAATAAAGATATTATTAAATTACAGCGATATCATAAAACTAATCAAACAGTCTCATAATGAACACACAATAAAATGCATTAACCATTTGGACAATTATTAATACTTTATTATTATTAAAGTATTATTATTATTTGAATCAGACCATCAACAGCAGTCACAGATAATACATAATTCTCATTGTAACTGTAAACAATTAATATTAAAATTGACCACAAACAGGAGTTCCGTAGTATACCATTCTCTCACTTGTCTTCACAGTAATAATAATAAGTAAACAGAAAATATTATTACTCACTATTTTGTCTTCGCCGCCATCTAACCCTACAACATTATCCTACGAGTCTAAACTGCAAGTGATATCCGATAGCAACAAAATGTCTTCCTTCCCCTTAAATGGTAGTAAACCCAGCAACATTGGCTTCTTGCAAGAGGCTTGGTGCTCTGTGATGTTGACTTAAAGATGGCAATACCAAACATCATTAGCCTACAGCAGTCTCAACTGCTAAGGTTAGTCTAAAGTCTTGTACCAGTACTGTACAGTACTTCTTTTACCGATGATGCATTACAAATTTTATTGAACACTAATTTATTTGCTTAACTCCAACAAAAATACATCTTTGATATAGAGAGTTATTTACTAGCAGAGCAGTTTATCGTACCTTAAAAAAAAATTAAATAGGATTCTCTACAATTCGAAATTCAGAAAAATTATTCAGAATTAACAATTTCTAATTTGCAACTGGCAAAATTCATCTATCTTCAAAATAACAAATAAAAACTTTCCTACAAAGCTGGTACAAATGCATTTATAATTATAACAAATTCTAATGAAATCGCTTGAGATCTTATATTTAAGCAATTAGTTCAGTCCATTTTCAATTTCAAAGCATTATTGCCTATCTGTGGCATACAACTTAAAATATTTTATTTTAAAATCTTTAAAATTCTGATCCATCGTAGTTCTTTTCAAAATTAAAAAATATATATTTTCATTGAAATATTTCGCACAAATTATATTTTTTAATACAGAACGCAAATAGCTTTCACAGCCTTCACAAAAAAAACTTATTTGTGAATTAAAAATAATTAATTCAATGTAAACATTAGAAATCTTTGATTCAAACATATAAACTTTATAGCAATACCAGTTTATAGAACTAAAAATATTAAAAAAACGTCAACTCGGCGCAATTAGATAAAACCAACTGGAACCAATTAAGTAAAACCAAAGCGAACACTTAAAACCTCGATTTTAATTGAATACAAGTAAACTATAAAACAACCCGCCCAATCCACCTCCAACATTACGAAATTCACCGAAAGAATCGAGAAACTCCAGTCCATCTTGCAGCATTCGCAAAGTCGAGGAGAAGGTAATCTTCAAAATTCTCTCGATCCGGTATGGTAGGTTACTATTCCACTCGGCTCCCGGCCGGCTGTAAGACCCATCCATCAAGACGTGTGCAGGCTAGGCTCGGCTATACTGCGTAATTCTGGTTAGCTCATAAATTCCCAAATAAGCCAACCCAGCCGCCAGCTCCCATGTTAAAACCTCCAGGGCTGCATCATTACGATGAAAATGGTTGTCAATATGTATTAAATGTTGAGACAATGGACACCTGATGAGGGTGAGAGAAATGATTGCTGTGCATGCTTAAGCCATTTACATAATGTTGAAGATAGTTATTGTGTTCTCTCGGGCATCTTACGCTCATACCATTAAACTGTACTATATTGTACACGTACTGAGGTTTGGGTTTGATGCTGAGCTTAAGCCCTGTGGACCGCACCGGGGTTAAAGCCACAACAATAGCTTACTGGCCAACCAATATGTATACTTTAGCCATTAATATACAGTAGTTCAGGAAAATAAACTCTCCACTTTTAAATACAGGGAAAGAGGTTTACACCCTTTGGTGTATACATTGAATTGTAAATCAAACTGTGAACATACTATATTAATATGTACAAAATTTTGTTTACATGTGCAAAACTGCTTAGTAAGAATAAGCGATGTTTCAAGGGCTTACAGTACGTGGCGTAGTACTGTATTTTCAGAAAGAATTTAGATTATGAAATAGGCTAAGGCTACGGTAGGTTAGGTATACACAGACTTAGATACCCTAAGTGTGGTTAGTCTGCGTATAGTTAAGTTAAGTATTTACTGCGGAATGGTTCTCACTGGAGAACTGCGGGAATTTTGTATAATATATAAAGTCTAGTTTTGTACATATAGTATTAAAATTCTAGGGCTGTGAACCCTGAGTTTACACAGCAAGAATGTACAGTTACTGCATTAATGTAATTGGGTGGTTAGGAGGGATAGGGTGGTTAGGAGGGATTGGGTGGTTATAAATAGGAGCTGCCTCGTATGGGCCAATAGGCCTTCTGCAGTTACCTTTGTTCTTATTTCTTATGTTCTTATGTTTAATGCATAATTTCCTACTCTGCTTTTCAGTGTATCAAACCCGTGTGGCCTGGTGATGAATAAAAATTGATTGAAAATTTTTTGTAATGCCTGCAATTTTAAAACCTACATTTTTGTCTACACATTTACTAATATACTGTTGTATTTATAACTCCTGGATGTAAAACAGCGTACACAAATCAAAATGTTTAAACGTCGTAGATGTTTGTTGTAATAAAAGCTGGACAAATTTACAAAACTAGGTGATCATAAAATTTACCCATACTAGTACTACTATGTATTTATGAACTGGACTCGATAAATATTATAATTGGCTCTAGTGCCGGGGGTGAACTTCTTAAGACCAATCAATACAACTCTTAAGACCAATCAATACAACGCCGGATACTTTTAGAGATCGCATACAGGAACTGTTAGTTAGTTAGTTAGTTCGATTATCTTGTAATTATACGCTCGCCTATCAGAAGCAAATTTTTAAGGTACAAGTATTAGTATTACACAGGGTTAATATCAGAGAAAGTATGAGGCTCAGAGATGTCGCTGCCGCCATTAAGACCAACCTGTTGAAGCAGTAGATGTGGCGAGGATGTTGGCGGTGGTGAAGGCGGTGGTGGTGGTGGTTGTGGTGGTGGTGATGGTGGATGTGGTGGCGGCCAGGAGTCGGTTGCCACCTGCCGCAGTTGACCTGACGACGCTCGTGACAGTGTGGGTGTTCTTGCGTGATGAGGTGGGTGACGAGGGTGTGGTGACGGGGGAGAGTTGCCTGCCTGACGGCGGGGCGGCCTGGTGATGGTGCGTCGTCGTCGTCGCCGCCGCCGTCCGCCCTCCCGGCGTCGCCACCATGTGGCTGCCGGCGGTGCTGGTGCTCCTGACGGTGGCGGGGGGACCTGCTGCCTGCCCCGCCACGCTACCAGGCGCCGTCAGGTTGGGCACCCCCGTCGACGGCACAGCCGGCGGAGAGGGGCGAGGGACTCCCCTATCTGGTGGGCTGACATCCATGGTGATCAGCCGCTGGCCGCTGCACTAGCCATCATACTCAAGTGTCAGCCTCCCCCGGCGTCAGCATGCAGCAGGCACAACATGGCTACCCCTCCAGCAGCTGCTCCTCCCACCCTCTCACTCTTCTTCCCCAGGAGAGGTGGCTGCAGGAGCCCTCACGGCGCACCTCTCGGCCATAGCCCAACGTCGAGGCGGAGTTGTTCAACCCGCGGAGCTGACAGCGACAACCAATCAATCAAATCAATCACCAGCACTGGAAATTACCCTCACAAAAAAAAAGTTTGAGAAGCTTGAGTGGTGTGTGTGTGTGTGTGTGTGTGTGCCGCAGCAGGGGAGTGCTTCAGCAGCAGGCAGAGTTGTGCCTCACCACCATCACGCACACCAAGCACGCCGCACAAGGGAACACAAATGACGGGGCCCGAGGGCCTCTCCGCTCACCCGCAGCGGCCCCTACGACCAGGGCCCCAACTACGATAGGCCTAGGCATTATTGGGGGGGCGAGTAATGTCGGCTCAAAACCATGAAAAGTCCCTTTACTCTTAAACTTGACACAAGTGCCGCGATGGATTATACTTCACTGGGGGATGAAGGATTGTGTTGAATATAGTGATCTCACTCGGTTGTTCCCGCCGCTCAACCAACCAACCAATCACCAACGAAGGTTTTTCTCGCCTTCTAATCTAAAACCTTTTCCGTAATTCTCCATGACAACAATTTTTCAACATGGCGTGATGCATCACCTACCACATTTAGCCCAACCTAAATCTTAACATGCTCTATGTAGCTTGGTATGAATTTTTAAAGCACGGAATTAGCAAGAAGGGGGGGTTGGGGCTGGGTGAGCGCCTGCGACAGTCCCCACGCGCACTTAACCACCCGTCGTTGGGTGAACACTGAAATCTGAATCGAGTTCTGTCGTGGCCAGACTCCGCCCACGCTCGGCCCGGCCTGGGGTGCGTCCTAGCCGCCGCCACACCCTTCCACCCTCTCCCGATTTTTTATCATTTTCTGCTTTGCTCTCGTGTGTCACTACGATTCCTCGGTTTAATTAGTCAGTTAACTTGCCACTTTGTGGTACGCGATTATTCGCATCGATTAATTCAACTCCGATAGTGGAAAAAACCGACACTGCGCAATGGCGCGTTCCGGAATCAAAGGTCGAATCTATACTGCAGTGTCAACCGTTTCTCTTCCTCTCGTCCTTTTCACACACGCAAAAAGCAAACCCACAAAACACGACAAGTAACGCAAATGCCAAAGAAACAGACGCACGAGCACCCAGTCTGATACTACGCCACTGGCCTGCCCAGAGGAAAGCCGGGCCACACCCACTAGAACGCACCCGGGCTGCCAGCAGTGTTCGTGTGTGGGTGACGGCCACGGAGGGAAAAATCCAGAGTTCGTTGGCAAGCACACCCAACTGCGGCGCCCACTGCACCCACACGCACGCACGCACGGACTCACACATACACACACACACACGCGTGTTGTTACATTTAACTAATACATGACCTACTTATAAGCACACATCTCTTTTTACACGCACTCACATCCAAACGCGCACACACACACCGAACGCATACACAAAATTATATTATATATATATATATATATATATATATATATATATATATATATATATATATATATATATATATATATATGTTGTACCTAGTAGCCAGAACGCACTTCTCAGCCTACTATGCAAGGCCCGATTTGCCTAATAAGCCAAGTTTTCATGAATTAATGTTTTTTCGACTACCTAACCTACCTAACCTAACTTTTTCGGCAACCTAACCTAACCTATAGAGATAGGTTAGGTTAGGTAGGGTTGGTTGGGTTCGGTCATATATCTACGTTAATTTTAACTCCAATAAAAAAATTTACCTCATACATAATGAAATGGGTAGCTTTATCATTTCATAAGAAAAAAATAGTGAAAATATATTAATTCATGAAAACTTGGCTTATTAGGCAAATCGGGCCTTGCATAGTAGGCTGAGAAGTGCGTTCTGGCTACTAGGTACGACATATATATATATATATATATATATATATATATATATATATATATATATATATATATATGCTTATATATATATATAACATTAAAACCAGCAGGAAAGGGAAGGGAAGGAAGGGCAGTGTGTGAGTTCCAGTATTGTCTGAAGTCATTCCTTCCATAAAAACCATACAAGCCGAAAACTAAGCCAGGATAATCTGAAGGGGTGCTACCTTACACTAGAGAGTATCGAACGGGGAGGAAACAGAGTTTTGACGAGGTGAGAGATAATGAATGAAGGGAGATAGAGTGATCACAAGACTAGTGTTAAGAAGACAGGTTAAAGAATAACCCATTCTCAGAACTTGAGTAGAAATAGCCTAAGCTACACTATCCCCTTGAGACGGGTTTTATACATCTCGAGTACTCATACGTTATTTGGGTGATTAGCAAGTGGAAGGCATTGAAAGAAGTCGTCGAAATCACCTTCATCCACACCTTGAAGACTAACTACGACGCCAAACCGTCGCTACAGACACCACTGGGGTCAACACCACACATGGGGGGTCAACACCACACATGGGGGGGTCAACACCACATATGGGGGGTCAACACCACACATGGGGGTCAACACCACACATGGGGGGGTCAACACCACACATGGGGGGGTCAACACCACACATGGGGGGGTCAACACCACACATGGGGGTCAACACCACACATGGGGGTCAACACCACACATGGGGGTCAACACCACACATGGGGGTCAACACCACACATGGGGGGTCAACACCACACATGGGGGGGGTCAACACCACACATGGGGGGTCAACACCACACATGGGGGGGGTCAACACCACACATGGGGTGTCAACACCACACATGGGGGTCAACACCACACATGGGGGGTCAACACCACACATGGGGGGTCAACACCACACATGGGGGTCAACACCACACATGGGGGGTCAACACCACACATGGGGGTCAACACCACACATGGGGGGTCAACACCACACATGGGGGTCAACACCACACATGGGGGTCAACACCACACATGGGGGGTCAACACCACACATGGGGGTCAACACCACACATGGGGGGTCAACACCACACATGGGGGTCAACACCACACATGGGGGGTCAACACCACACATGGGGGTCAACACCACACACGGGGGGTCAACACTACACACGGGGGGTCAACACCACACACGGGGGGTCAACACCACACATGGGGTCAACACCACACATGGGGGGTCAACACCACACATGGGGGTCAACACCACACATGGGGGGTCAACACTACACACGGGGGGTCAACACTACACACGGGGGGTCAACACCACACATGGGGGGTCAACACCACACATGGGGGGTCAACACCACACATGGGGGTCAACACCACACATGGGGGGTCAACACCACACATGGGGGGTCAACACCACACATGGGGGTCAACACCACACATGGGGGGTCAACACCACACATGGGGGTCAACACCACACATGGGGGGTCAACACCACACATGGGGGGGTCAACACCACACATGGGGGGTCAACACCACACATGGGGGGTCAACACCACACATGGGGGTCAACACCACACATGGGGGTCAACACCACACATGGGGGGTCAACACCACACATGGGGGGTCAACACCACACATGGGAGGGTCAACACCACACATGGGGGGGTCAACACCACACATGGGGGGGTCAACACCACACATGGGGGGTCAACACCACACATGGGGGGGTCAACACCACACATGGGGTGTCAACACCACACATGGGGGGGTCAACACCACACATGGGGGGGTCAACACCATACATGGGGGGTCAACACCACACATGGAGGGTCAACACCACACATGGGGGGTCAACACCACACATGGGGGTCAACACCACACATGGGGGGTCAACACCACACATGGGGGTCAACACCACACATGGGGGGGTCAACACCACACATGGGGTGGTCAACACCACACATGGGGGGTCAACACCACACATGGGGGTCAACACCACACATGGGGGTCAACACCACACATGGGGGTCAACACCACACATGGGGGTCAACACCACACATGGGGGGTCAACACCACACATGGGGGTCAACACCACACATGGGGGGTCAACACCACACATGGGGGGGTCAACACCACACATGGGGGGTCAACACCACACATGGGGGGTCAACACCACACACGGGGGGTCAACACCACACATGGGGGTCAACACCACACATGGGGGGGTCAACACCACACATGGGGGTCAACACCACACATGGGGGTCAACACCACACATGGGGGGGTCAACACCACACATGGGGGGGGTCAACACCATACATGGGGGGTCAACACCACACATGGAGGGTCAACACCACACATGGGGGGTCAACACCACACATGGGGGGGTCAACACCACACATGGGGGTCAACACCACACATGGGGGGTCAACACCACACATGGGGGTCAACACCACACATGGGGGGTCAACACCACACATGGGGGTCAACACCACACATGGGGGGGTCAACACCACACACGGGGGGTCAACACCACACATGGGGGTCAACACCACACATGGGGGTCAACACCACACATGGGGGGTCAACACCACACATGGGGGGGGTCAACACCACACATGGGGGGGTCAACACCACACATGGGGGGGTCAACACCACACATGGGGGGGTCAACACCACACATGGGGGGTCAACACCACACATGGGGGGGGGTCAACACCACACATGGGGTGTCAACACCACACATGGGGGTCAACACCACACATGGGGGTCAACACCACACATGGGGGGTCAACACCACACATGGGGGTCAACACCACACATGGGGGGGTCAACACCACACACGGGGGGTCAACACCACACATGGGGGTCAACACCACACATGGGGGTCAACACCACACATGGGGGGTCAACACCACACATGGGGGGGTCAACACCACACATGGGGGGGTCAACACCACACATGGGGGGTCAACACCACACATGGGGGGTCAACACCACACATGGGGGGGGTCAACACCACACATGGGGTGTCAACACCACACATGGGGGTCAACACCACACATGGGGGTCAACACCATACATGGGGGGTCAACACCACACATGGAGGGTCAACACCACACATGGGGGGTCAACACCACACATGGGGGTCAACACCACACATGGGGGGTCAACACCATACATGGGGGGTCAACACCACACATGGAGGGTCAACACCACACATGGGGGGGTCAACACCACACATGGGGGGTCAACACCACACATGGGGGGTCAACACCACACACGGGGGTCAACACTACACACGGGGGGTCAACACCACACATGGGGGTCAACACCACACATGGGGGGTCAACACCACACATGGGGGGTCAACACCACACATGGGGGGGGTCAACACCACACATGGGGGGTCAACACCACACATGGGGGGTCAACACCACACATGGGGGGGGTCAACACCACACATGGGGGTCAACACCATAGAAGAAGGTAAGGGAATTATCGGGAAAAAGCGCAAAGCCATTACGACTATATAGCACTTGGAAGGGGTCAGGATAAGGATTTGGGATGGGACGGAGGGAAGGAATTGTGCCCAACCACTTGGACGGTCGGGGATTAAACGCCGTCCTACACGAAGCGAGGACCCTCAACGTCAATAAATGCACGGGAGCTGCTCCAGTGACTAAGGAAGTACCTAAGCAACAGGAGACAGCGAGTCACTGCGAGGGGTGTGTGAAGAGACGTCACTACTGGAGTCCCACACGGTTCAGTCCTTGGACCTATCTTGTTTCTGGTACATGTAAACAATCTTCCACAAGCAATAGACTCGCTCCTTGCTTATGATGAAAAAATATGAGGAGGATTAAAACAAAGAAAGATAGCAAGAGGCTACAAGATGACCTAGACAAACTGAAGGAATTGTCTAACAAATGGCTAGTAAAGTTCGACCCAAGTAAATGTAAGGTAATATGAGAGCAGGAGGCCAGACACGAAGTACCCAATGGGAATACGAAATATTCTATGAAACATACGGAGAGAAGGATCGTGGAATTTATATCATATCAAATCTGTCTCCTAAAGCCCACATCAAAAGGATATCAGAGTCGTATGCGAGGCTGGCTAAAATGAAATCGGCCTTTAAAAATTTGTATAAGGAAACATTTAGACTACATGGCTTCAGTACGGAGTCCATATATACCTTGTAAAGCATAAGACGAAGTTGGAGAAGGTTCAAAGGTATGCCACCAGACTAGTTGCAGAACTTGCATGAGTTACGAGGGAAGGTTGCGTGCACTGAGACCCCACGTCGCAGGAAGACACAAGAGTTAAGGGAGACAGCATTACCATATATAAACAATTCTCTGGGGAATTGACTGGGTAGATGAAGACATTATTTAACACGAGCTACTCGCATAAGGGGACACAGGTGGAAACCGAGTACCCAAACGAGTCATAGGTATATTAAACATTTTGTTACAATGTCAGTAGTTAATGGAATGTATTATGAAGTGATGTAGTGGAAGCAGATTCCATACACGGTTTCAACTGTAGATATGACAGCCCAATAGGCTCAGGAACCTATACACCAGCTGAAAGTTGAACATTTCTCACCATTAGGCGAGAAAATAATGAGCTGTGAGAAGAATTCGAAATTGCATGCTGGGTGCTCCCAAACACGAGCCTTAAACCACTAGGCTACGACATACTACAAAAGTAATATAACCCAAGAGGATATCACTGAATCCTCTAGGGTTCCTGAGGCGACGGACGGAACGGAACACAAAAAGCAAAAAGTCACAACCTCCACACAAAATTCAAAATGAAGCAGAGACGTTTCAGTGAAAGAGAAGAATCTGTTACCATTCCTTCCCTCCGACTACCAACCACTTGGGCTGGACGGTAGAGCGACGGTCTCGCTTCATGCAGGTCGGCGTTCAATCCCCGACCGTCCAAGTAGTTGGGGAACCATTCCTTCCCCCCCGTCCCATTCCCAAATCCTTATCCTGATCCCTTCCAAGTGCTATAAAGTCGTAATGGCTTGGCGCTTTCCTTTGATAATTCCAAAAATTCCTTCCCTCCGTCCCATCCAAAATCCTTATCCTAATCCCTTCCCAGTGCTACTAGTCGTAATGGCTTGGCGCTTTCTCCTGAGTGTTTCCTTCCTCCCTTGGAATCGGACAAACAGCACAAGCCTGGCACCCGAGGCGATATCCTGACACCATGAGACACAATAATGAATGTTGTCCTTTATCTGATGAGGAAGTTCAGAATCTATTAATCGAATCTGACGTGAGCCTGCAGTGGGAGGTGGTCAAGTGTCGCCATAGTTACTGAAAGAGCCAACAAGGGCAACTATGCAAACAAACATTACTTGTTAACAAACAATTAACAAACAATAAACATGACATTGGGAAGTGGAGAGCTCCGGGATATTTTGAGCCTGCAGACGTGATGTCAATATTAGAAAAAAAAAGAAAGGTAGGATGCCCTGACCTCAAAGACGTCACTGAAGTGCTTCACCTGATGTTCTTGAACAAAACATCTGGAGTGGGCTCGTACAACATATGGAGACGACAAACTGCATAATTGCCAGACAGGATGGGGGTTAGAGGAGCAAGTAGTGCCCGTCGTAACTGATACGATCACTGAAATTAAACGCTAGAGATAATGATAGTCGAATTGCATCTTCTTTGACTACCAAAGGACTTTGGCACTGACCCACATCAAAGGCAGATACATAAAATACAGAAGAAGGCTTATATATCTGGAACAGATTTATAACATATAAACTGGACTGGATTTATACAACATCTAAATAACAGAGTATCTAAAAATATGAAACAGAGGGTCAAACTGAAGTAGGGGGCCTGACGTCTGAGTGGACAGCGCTCGGGATTCGTAGTCCTATAGTTCCGGGTTCGATCCTCGGGAGTGTCGGAAACAAATGGGCAGAGTTTCTTTCATCCTGATGCACCTGTTCACCTATCAGTAAATAGGTACCTGGGAGTTAGACAGCTGCTACGGGCTGCTTTCTGGGGATGTGTAACAGGAGGCCTGGTCGAGGACCGGGCTGCGGGGACGCTAAGCCCCGAAATCATCTCAAGATAACCTTAAGAAGATATGAACTTAATTAACAAGTTACAATCTTGGTCAGATAAACGGTTCCTGGAGTTGAATCCAGTAAATGTAATGCGAGTGAGGGAGGGCAGGAGTACAGGTCCAGAGGAAGGCTGCGGCAAGAGTACAGGTCCAGAAGAAGGCTGCGGCAGGAGTACAGGACCAGTGGAAGGCTGCGGCAGGAGTACAGGACCAGCGGAAGGCTGCGGTAGTAGTACAGGACCAGCGGAAGGCTGCGGCAGGAGTACAGGACCAGAGGAAGGCTGCGGCAGGAGTACAGGACCAGAGGAAGGCTGCGGCAGGAGTACAGGACCAGAGGAAGGCTGCGGCAGGAGTACAGGACCAGAGGAAGGCTGCGGCAGGAGTACAGGACCAGCGGAAGGCTGCGGTAGTAGTACAGGACCAGCGGAAGGCTGCGGCAAGAGTACAGGACCAGAGGAAGGCTGCGGCAGGAGTACAGGACCAGAGGAAGGCTGCGGCAGGAGTACAGGACCAGAGGAAGGCTGCGGCAGGAGTACAGGACCGCGGAAGGCTGCGGTAGTAGTACAGGACCAGCGGAAGGCTGCGGCAAGAGTACAGGACCAGAGGAAGGCTGCGGAAGGAGTACAGGACCAGAGGAAGGCTGCGGCAGGAGTACAGGACCAGAGGAAGCTGCGGCAGGAGTACAGGACCAGAGGAAGGCTGCGGCAGGAGTACAGGACCAGAGGAAGGCTGCGGCAGGGTACAGGACCAGCGGAAGGCTGCGGTAGTAGTACAGGACCAGCGGAAGGCTGCGGCAAGAGTACAGGACCAGAGGAAGGGCGGCGGAGTACAGGACCAGAGGAAGGCTGCGGCAGGAGTACAGGACCAGCGGAAGGCTGCGGTAGTAGTACAGGACCAGCGGAAGGCTGCGGCAGGAGTACAGGACCAGAGGAAGGCTGCGGCAGGAGTACAGGACCAGAGGAAGGCTGCGCAGGAGTCAGTAAGGACACAAGGCCTCCAGTAAACACCAAGGGAAGGCGTCTAGTAACACCAAGGGAAGGCCTCCAGTAACACCAGGGAAGGCCTCCAGTAACACCAAGGGAAGGCGTCTAGGTAACACCAAGGGAAGGCGTCTAGTAACACCAAGGGAAGGCGTCTAGTAACACCAAGGGAAGGCGTCTAGTAACACCAAGGGAAGGTCTAGTAACACAAGGGAAGGCTCCGGAAACACCAAGGGAAGGCGTCTAGTAACACCAAGGGAAGGCCTCCAGTAACACCAAGGAAGGCGTCTAGTAACACCAAGGGAAGGCCTCCAGTAACACCAAGGGAAGGCCTCCAGTAACACCAAGGGAAGGCCTCCAGTAACACCAAGGGAAGGCCTCCAGTAACACCAAGGGAAGGCCTCCAGTAACACCAAGGGAGGCTCCAGTAACACCAAGGGAAGGCCTCCAGTAACACCAAGGGAAGGCCTCCAGTAACACCAAGGGAAGGCCTCCAGTAACACCAAGGGAAGGCTCCAGTAACACCAAGGGAAGGCCTCCAGTAACACCAAGGGAAGGCCTCCAGTAACACCAAGGGAAGGCCTCTAGTAACACCAACATACCCAACAGTGACAAACATAAGAGCAACATTTAGAAAACTAAGCCAGGATCATCAGAGCATATTAAACATCATACGTATCATTATATCATTATAAATATCCACTTCTAGAATACGCAGCATCACGTGGAAGCCTCAACTTTTCGAAACATAAAAAGAAAATTGAAAAAGTCGGGAGCTACAACATTTGAAAATTGATCACCGATACAACTTGTGTTGTATCGGGGATCAACAAAATTGATGCTGATGAAAAATCAACAGTAGATGACTATGTTGTATTTACCTACAACATGTAGGTAAATACACATGCACTGTGGCCTAGGTGCTGTCGCACGCCCCTGTGAGCAGGTTATCTTGAGAGAGGAGGTTATCTGAGATGATTTCGGGGCTTTAGTGTCCCCGCGGCCCGGTCCTCGACAGGCCTCCATCCCAGGAAGCAGCCCTGGACAGCTGACTAACTCCCAGGTACCTATTTTAGTGCTAGGTAACAGGGGCATAGGTGAAAGAAACTCTGCCCATTGTTCTCGCCGGCGCCCGGGATCGACCCGGGACCACAGGATCACAAGCCCAGCGTGCTGTCCGCTCGGCCGACCGGCTCCCGGAGCACTTGAAGGTGAGAACATGCAAAAATTCTTTCACCTGATAGCTCTGTTTGCCTAGTAGTAAATACGTGCCAGAGAGTCGGGCAACTGCAAAGTGGGTGCATACTGCGGACACAAGTGTGTGTGTGTGGGGGGGGGGGAGGTGGCCGAGCGGACAGCACGCTGTGCACGTGACCTGTGATCCGGGTTCGATCCCAGGCGCCGGCGAGAAACGATGGGCAGAGTTTTCTTCACCCTATGCCTGTTACCTAGCAGTAAAATAGGTACCTGGGAGTTAGTCAGCTGTCACCGGCTGCTTCCTGGTGTGTGTGAGGGAAAAAAATAGTAGTAGAAACAGTTGATTGACAGTGGGAGGCGGCCGAAAGAGCAGAGATCAACCCCCGCAAGCACAAATAGGTGATACACAACACAAACACACACACCACACACCACACACACCACCAAACACAAACACACACACAAACACACCCAACACACACACACTCACACACGCACACACTCACACACTCAACCACTCACACACTCACACACTCACACACTCACACTCACACACTCACACACTCACACACTCACACTCACTCCGCCTCAACACCATTTCCTAACTTTCCTGATCTAACCTCAGAAATATAATCTAATCCAATAAAAATCTCGTAAATAAACCAGCCATTTCCTGCGTAAGATGCGTTGACCTTTTCATGACCACACAACATAAATAGGCCGTAAAGAGCATGTAAATACACGACATACAATATGTACATACGCAGTGCTCTAATTTTTCACTGCATCGTCGTAAAAAAAATATTTGAAAAATATATGAAAATAGAAAAAAATACAAGAAAATAAGGAAAATGAAG
Organism: Procambarus virginalis; assembly: GCA_020271785.1. Taxonomy (NCBI): domain Eukaryota; kingdom Metazoa; phylum Arthropoda; class Malacostraca; order Decapoda; family Cambaridae; genus Procambarus; species Procambarus virginalis. The sequence continues at coordinate 1,931,284 of WNGS01142304.1, forward strand.
TGGAATTTAGGAGATTAAGGGCAAACTTAGGTAAAAGACGGGAAGAGAGGACTTTTAATGCATTATTAAATATATAATAGTATTGACTGTGGGGTAATGCGAGGCGCCAAGGCGCCTCCATTACCCACAGTCAATACTATTATATATTTATATAATGCATTAAAAGTCCTCTCTTCCCGTCTTTTACCTAAGTTTGCCCTTAATCTCCTAAATTCCATTCATTTTCCTATTTTCTTGTATTTTTTCTATTTTCATATATTTTTCAAATATTTTTTTACGACGAGGCAGTGAAAAATTAGAGCAGCTGCGTATGTAATATTGTATGTCGTGTATTTACATGCTCTTTACGGCCTATTTATGTTGTGTGGTCATGAAAAGGTCAACGCATCTTACGCAGGAAATGGTGGTTTATTTACGAGATTTTTATTGGATTAGATTATATTTCTGAGGTTAGATCAGGGAAAGTTAGGAAAGGTGGTTGAGGCGGAGTGAGGTGAGTGTGTGAGTGTGTGGTGTGTGAGGTGTGAGTGTGTGAGTGTGTGAGTTGTGAGTGTGTGAGTGTGTGAGTGTGTGAGTGTGTGAGTGTGTGAGTGGTGTGTGGTTGTGTGTGGTGTGTGTGTGGTTGTGTGTGTTGTGTGTGTGTGGTGTGTGTTGTGGTGTGTGTGTGTGTGTGTGGTGTATTCACCTATTTGTGCTTGCGGGGGTTGAGCTCTGCTCTTTCGGCCAGCCTCCAACTGTCAATCAACTGTTTCTACTATATTTTTTCCCTCACAACACCAGGAAGCAGCCGGTGACAGCTGACTAAACTCCCAGGTACCTATTTTACTGCTAGGTAACAGAGGCATAGGGTTGAGAAGAAACTCTGCCCATCGTTTCTCGCCGGCGCCTGGGATCGAACCCGGGATCACAGGATCACGTGCACAGCGTGCTGTCCGCTCGGCCACCTCCACCCCCCCCACCACAACACACTTGTGTCCGCAGTATGCACCCACTTTGCAGTTGCCCGACTCTCTGGCACGTATTTACTAGGCAAACAGAGCTATCAGGTGAAAGAATGAATTTTGCATGTTCTCACTTCAAGTGCTCGGGAGCCGGTCGGCCGAGCGGACAGCACGCTGGGCTTGTGATCCTGTGGTCCCGGGTTCGATCCGGGCGCCGGCGAGAAACAATGGGCAGAGTTCTTTCATCCTATGCCCCGTTACTAGCACTAAAATAGGTACCTGGGAGTTAGTCAGCTGTCACGGGCTGCTTCCTGGGATGGAGGGCTGTCGAGGACCGGGCCCGGGGGACACTAAAGCCCCGAAATCATCTCAAGATAACCTCCTCTCTCAAGATAACCTGCACAGGGGCGTGCGACAGCACCTAGGCCACAGTGCATGTGTATTAACCTAATGTTGTAGGTAAATCCAAACATAGTCATCTACTGTTGATTTTTCATCAGCATCAATTTGTTGATCCCCGATACAACACAAGTTGTATCGGTGATCAATTTCAAATGTTGTAGCTCCGACTTTTCAATTTTCTTTTATGTTTCGAAAAGTTGAGGCTTCCACGTTGATGCTGCGTATTCTAGAAGTGGATATTTATAATGATATAATGATACGTATGATGTTTAATATGCTCTGATGATCCTGGCTTAGTTTTCTAATGTTGTCTTATGTTTGTCACTGTTGGGTATGTTGGTGTTACTAGAGGCCTTCCCTTGGTGTTACTGGAGGCCTTCCTGGTGTTACTGGAGGCCTTCCCTTGGTGTTACTGGAGGCCTTCCCTGGTGTTACTGGAGGCCTTCCCTTGGTGTTACTGGAGGCCTTCCCTTGGTGTTACTGGAGGCAGTCCCTTGGTGTTACTGGAGGCCTTCCTTGGTGTACTGGAGGCCTTCCATTGGTGTTACTGGAGGGCTTCCTTGGTGTTACTGGAGGCCTTCCCTTGGTGTTACTGGAGGCCTTCCCTTGGTGTTACTGGAGGCTTCCTTGGTGTTATAACTAGACGCCTTCCCTGGTGTTACTGGAGGCCTTCCCTTGTGTGTTACTAGACGCCTTACTTGGTGTTACTGGAGGCCTTCCTTGGTGTTACTAGACGCCTTCCCTTGGTGTTAATAGACGCCTTCCTTGGTGTTACTAGACGCCTTCCCTTGGTGGTACTAGACGCCTTCCCTTGGTGTACTAGACGCTTCCTTGGTGTACTGGAGGCCTTCCCTTGGTGTTACTGGAGGCCTTCCCTTGGTGTTACTAGACGCTTCCTTGGTGTTTACTGAGGCCTTGTGTCCTTACTGACTCCTGCCGCAGCCTTCTATGGTCCTGTACTCCTGGCGCGACTTCCTCTGGTCCTGTACTCCGGCCGCAGCCTTCCGCTGGTCCTGTACTACTACCGCAGCCTTCCGCTGGTCCTGTACTCCTGCCGCAGCCTTCCTCTGGTCCTGTACTCCTGCCGCAGCCTTCCTCTGGTCCTGTACTCTTGCCGCAGCCTTCGCTGGTCCTGTACTACTACCGCAGCCTTCCGCTGTCTTGTACTCCTGCCGCAGCCTTCCTCTGGTCCTGTACTCCTGCCGCAGCCTTCCTCTGGTCCTGTACTCTGCCGCAGCCTTCCTCTGGTCCTGTACTCCTGCCGCCAGCCTTCCTCTGGTCCTGTACTCCTGCCGCAGCCTTCCTCTGGTCCTGTACTCTTGCCGCAGCCTTCCGCTGGTCCTGTAATACTACCGCAGCCTTCCGCTGGTCCTGTACTCCTGCCGCAGCCTTCCTCTGGTCCTGTACTCCTGCCGCAGCCTCCTCTGGTCCTGTACTCCTGCCGCAGCCTTCCTCTGGTCCTGTACTCTTGCCGCAGCCTTCCGCTGGTCCTGTACTACTACCGCAGCCTTCCGTGGTCATGTACTCCTGCCGAGCCTTCTCTGGTCCTGTACTCTGCCGCAGCCTTCCTATGGTCCTGTACTCCTGCCGCAGCCTTCCTCTGGTCCTGTACTCCTGCGCAGCCTTCCTCTGGTCTGTACTCTTGCCGCAGCCTTCCGCTGGTCCTGTACTACTACCGCAGCTTCGCTGGTCCTGTNTGTGTGTGTGTGTGTGTGTGTAAGACAGGCTAACAACTGTAATTAAAAAGTATCACATGATAAATAAACAAGAGAAAAAAAAGCCACAAAAGTCATTGGGAAGAGGAGCGTGGCCTCCGTGGAGCATGGCCTCCGTGGGGCGCCGGCCGCCCTCCAACACCGTGATCACAAACTGTTGCTGCCGTAAACGGCGAGCATGCCAATACTTCCTGTAATGCACGGGTGCCTAGGCCCTCTCACCACCTCCAGGCCTGCACACGCACGCGCGAGAGCTCAGGGTTGGTAATGAGCTTATCTACATCTGTTCAGAAAGGTTAGAGGGAGCATGGGAGGTTCAGAGAGAGCATGGGAGGTTCAGAGAGAGCATGGGAGGTTCAGAGAGAGCATGGGAGGCTTCGAGAGAGCATGAGAGGTTTGGTGCCGTCGACATGCAGTATTTTAAGTGCCAAAAGCCTCTGGAAATCGTCCCACAGTCAAGAGTAATCGTAACCCATCCTACCGAGAACTCAAATCCAGGGATCCCATCACAATGGTTGTACTCTTCAAGTCACTTATGTTGTCCCGTCTTGAGTACTGCTCAGTATCACTTCCCCCTCAGAGCAGGAAAGATTGCTGAAATACAGGGAATACAGAGAACATATACGGCACGCATAGACGAGATATAGCACCTAAATTACTGGGAACGTTGTTGAAATATTGACCGTTGTTGAAGATCTTGCGAGTACGAGACCATCAACACCACCACAGTCTTGTCAATATCCAGAATGCTTTACCCAGTTGTATCAAGGAAATTCAGTTTGAACCTCAGGCATAATGGAGGGACTGTTTGTCAAAGGCCGTTGGCGTCTTCCCCACAAAGGCCACTGGAGATATTGGGCTCCAGGTAAATTCAGGTAAAGTGTCTCCAGCGGATTCGCTAACTAGATGTATTCTTCTAACGTAACAGCTGTGTTTGAGTGTGACTTGTGAGGTTGGTGATGAATAATATGAGCAACCAATACGACTCAATATTCACTAACACTCACACAGTGTAAGACAACACCCCAGGTGTGAACCACGTACACGCACGCACGCACAGACACTATAACCAAAGAGCCATACCTCAACCCCGCAAGGACAACTAGGTAAGTGCGCGCGCGGCACGCACACACACACACACACACAACACACACACACACACACAACACACACACACACACACACACACACCACACACACACACACACACCTCAACAACCCCAGCTCTCATTTGCTGAAATGATTAAAAGAGCCCTGGCCAGGTCTGCAGTTAAGGAAGTTGCCATGGAAGTGGCCTCCTCTCAGGAAGCAGCTAGATGTACTAGCGGCTGATAGAGGAAAAAAGAGCAGTAGTAGGGGCTGGCATTAAAGAGCAAAAAGGGGCCAGGCCAAAGGAGCGGAGAGACAAGGACAAAAACATAGTTAAAGAGATTCTTAAAGAGGTAAGCATGGAGGGAACTGTACAAAAGGTTGAAAAGGTTTTCAGGCTTGGAAAGTACAACAAGGACAGAGACCGAATGATAAAGGTGTATTCATGAGCGAAAGCACGAAAGAGGAACTGTTAGAAAGGAAGTGCTGTCTAGCCCAATGTAGAGAAGTTCAAATAAGTATTCCTACAGAGGGATATGACAAGGGAAGAGAGAAAGCAGGCAGCAGACGCGAGGAAGGAGCGCAGGGGAGAGAGAAGGAATCAGGGAGCCACAACCCTGATCCACACACAACCAGAGGGGAGTGGAACCCACTTCAAACAATGCACAGCCACAGGGAGTGCGACACCATTCCCCACATTCTACTCAACAGACACCCTACCTGCCCAACCCCTGTCAGCCTCCAATAAGTACCCACCTAAATCACCCTTCCCCACCCACCCCCCTTCTCCCACTCACCCGCCTCTCCCGCTCATCCCCCTCCTCCCACTCCCCTTCCCCCAGGACCACCCTTCTCCCCCATCCCCCAAGCCCTCCCTTCTCCCACATGCCCTCCAGTCTCTCCCACCCACAGCCCTTCGTTCTCCCCTGCCCCCTAAGCCCCCACTCCCCACCACCCCACCTAGCCTTCCCCTCCCATACCCACCCCAACACCCTCCCCTCTTCCTCACCAACCTCAGCCTCCCTTTCCCCCATGCCCACCCCTTTACTGCACTCCAAAACCCCCCCTTCTCCACCATCCCCCCAACCTCTCCTCTCACCACCTCAACCCTCCTCTCACCCCCCCACATTCCCCTCTCACCCACCCCCTCTACCCTCCCCTCTCACCCACCCACCCCTTCGCTCCCCCTCCCTCCACCCCCCCCAAGCCTTCTCTCACCAATCTCCCATACCAGATCCCCATACCAGATCATCCCAGATCACTCGCGGGCCTGGCGTCGAGCTGAGAGGACGTGCGCGTCTCGTCTCCTCTCCCTATAGGGAATAAGTCCCTCGTCCCCAACCCTGTGCTGTGATTGCCGGGGCGGTATTGTCACAATACTATTGTGCTGCTGAGTGTTCCGACACTATTGCATAAGTCACTAGTATTTAAGAACATAGAGTGAACTAATACCGTGGGAGCTCACCTGGCCTTGGCACTTGTGGCTTGGAGGAGGTGTGCCTACTGTCCCTTAGGGGAAGCCTACCAAGCAGTAGTGTTTGGTGCATTGCTGGTAACAACACAGCATCGTGCGCAGAGTACTTGGAACTCAATGGAAGACTTATAGCAAGAACCTAAAGGCAGCAACAAGTAGGAGAGTGGTGGGTCTGACCCTACGGACCCCTGACCCTTGTGGTCAGTACTGACCCAAACGGTCTCCCCTTCCCCCTCCCCGACAGGAGGGTGACATAGCCGCCAACACAAATGATGCCAGCTATGTACAGTACAACTGTACACTCCTAGTTGTAAGACCTATTTTCCCCACTTTCTCTTCCTCTTCTCACTTCGCCATTTCAACAGGTCAAGTGGAACGGTCCAGTGGCCCATGCGGTTATCTGTAAAATCTGGGGGGCCACTTGATCTGGGCATCTGTTCACCCTCGTAGCAGGGTTAGGCTATCTTAGGGGACTCTCTGTCCACACATAGGACATAGGAGAATAAGCCACTGGGGGCTACCCTCTGCGAGTCCCAACCAACCAAGTGGAAGGACGGAGTGCATAGCCCTCAGCTTAGGAGAACTTATTCTTAGGAAGGGAATTGAAGAGAAAAACAACTATACAAGATAAAATGAACAGGAACTGAGACAATGAGAGGACACCGGGTAAAAATCCGCCCCTCTGCGGGGGGGACAGGGACTGACTATGAGAAACAGAAGGAACTAGCAAATCTGTTATCAACTCTCAAAGTAAGATTTTCAAGACTAATACCCACAAGGGACTCCTCATTCATAGCACTATGCTACCAGGATGTAGATGTCGATACAATCATCAAGGGAGAAAACATACGTATGTTGAGGGATAAACATTTCCAGGTTATTATTCCCCCTGAGCTACAGGCCAGGAAGACAATAATCGTGAAGAGACTTGATGCAGGAATTACTGACGACACCCCAGAAAATATTAAAGGAGATATAGAACACAGGAATGAGTGGGCCAAGGTAGAAGAGGTAATCCTCATGCCGAGATTGTCTAACATGATGAAAATAAGGTTTGAAGAAATCTCCATGGCACAGAAAGCCCTCAGCCAAGGTATCCATTGCAATTACTATCACCTTAGCATGGACAACAACAACCTTGAGCAGGAGGAATACTATGACATCACCCCTTGTTGGACATGCTATAAATACGATCACACAGCAGCAGAGTGCAAACAAACGGGCAAAGTATGCTCAGAATGTGCTGGGCAGGGACACACATACAGGGACTGCACAAATAAATCAAACTCCAAATGTCTCAACTGTGAGGGTCCCCACCGCACACTGGCATCAATATGTCCCATTAGGAAGAACATCCTGAAACAAAAAAGGGCCGATGCCTTAGCAAAAAAGACAGCATTTGCCAATAATACTTATGCAGGTATAACTACCACCAATACTTGGTCAAACAAGGTATCACATAATCCAGCAAACACTACCCCACACACTCCAACAAACATGACCTCACAGGTAAATGGGGACCTACCCACAAAGATCCTGAGCAGTATGATCTATGCTCATTTACAAAACATAGCAACCCCAGGGTCATTCAGATCTGTAATTAAAGAAATGTACAAGATAAATAGTCTCCCATTGATGGAATTCCCAGACCCAGACACTTCCTCCTCCAATAACATCATAAAAGCCCTGGTGGACAGCAATGCAGCCAGCACTACCCCAACTGTGACTAACTCCCAGCAAGCGCCAGCACCCACAACCCCAGCAACCACCAACAAGCCAGAGGAAGATGATACAACACCAGCAACTACCATTCAGAACCCCAGGAGGGGACCCACACATAAACAACAAAACATACAAGTATCACAGGACCAGGGACTCGCAGTGGCTGTCACTGCTTCCCGCACACCCACACAAAATGTTGCACACTCAAACCCAGTCACCCAAGCCACAGTAGAGGCCCAAGGCACAATCAATTTCTTCTCAAGAAAAACAACCCACACGGTTACCAACAAGACCCTACGAGATCAAATAAAATCTCAGCACATAAAATTCCAACACAACATTCCTGGTGTCTCTACGGGTGACATATACGACCATATAATGTCATATACTTTTAACCAAAACCAAAACCCCACAACCATTCACCAGACAAGCAGCGAGGACTTTAACGCAATGCGCAATGGCTATAGACCGAACCCAAACAATCCACTAGGTGGAAGTGACCCATCAGTTTCAACATAGCCATCCAGTCATTAACAATAATTCAACACAATGTTCTATGCTGGACTCCGCACAGAGCATTGGAACTCAGCAACTTGTACAGAGAAATAGACCCTGATATAATACTCATTAATAGCCATGGAAAAAAGAATAGTGAGAAGATCAAGATCTTCAATTACAAAATTTACCAGGTCAACAGAGCTGACCAGGCCAATGATGGAGCGGCAATTGCCGTAAAAAGAAATATTCCACACAAAATTCTAGATAACTTCCAGGAAAACTTCCTGGCAATTGAACTCCAAACCACGAAAGGTATAATCTTCATAGGAACATGCTACCAACCACCAAGACGTCCTTACCTTCCCCTTGCCGACATCATGAAACTTACCAGAAGGAACAGACCTGCCTACTTTCTGGGTGATCTGAACGCCAAGCACAGAACACTGGGACATGGAAGGAACAACCAAGCAGGTGATGCCATCCACAATATGATAAGGAACGGGAATCTAACCCACCTGGGTCCAGACTTCCCAACTTACGTCAGACAAGGCCACAGTGGCAAACCAGACATAATACTGTCAAACAACCACCACTTCCTAAACACCCGCATAGTAAGGGGCCCTGTGAGCACAAGCGACCACCTACCAATAATAATGACGCTGTCAACTAACCCCATTCAGACACCCTCACCACCAAGACTTCAATACACTAAAACTGACTGGGAAGCGTTCACAAGTAGTGCACAAGAAATCAGTGTTACAGATTTTAACGGTAAGGAAACATCATGCATAAACGCCGAGTTAAATACATGGATTAACACCATAGAAAAATGCATGAACGATCACATCCCCGTAGCTCACCATATAACGCTCCCACACCCCCCAGCCACTGAGGCGCTCAGGACACTGCAAACCAGATATAACAACCTTCTACAACTCATAACACAACACGGGTGGACGGATGAGCGCAAAGACTACAAAGGGAACTACAAGATGAGCTGCAAGATCTATGCAAAACAGAGTACACCAAACATTGGGATGACCTAATAAGCAAGATCCAAGTCGACTACAGAAACCCAGGAAAGTTCTGGAAAAAAGTAAAGACTCTGATGGGAAGCTCTTCTGAGGAAACACCCTACATCATAGACGCCTCAGGAAATAAACTCTATGAGGAGAGAGAACAAGAGCAGGAATTCAGGAAGTTCTGGGAAAAAATATTTAGGATAAACCCGGAAGAAAATATAAATTTTTGCCCAATTAATGAAAGGGAAATTACAGCTCAAGTCGATAACAGAGCTGCAGCACTACTCCCGACGCAAACAATAGACCTTAACAACATACGCGATGACTGCCACCTTATGAAACACATAACCATTGCAGAGGTCCATAAAACAATTATGGGTTTCAAGAACAAGGCGCCGGGAAACAGCAAAATAAATAAGATGGTATTATCCAACCTACCAGTGATTGCACTCCATCAATACACATGTATTTTAAATGCAGCTCTTGCATCTGGACTATTCCCCACATACTTCAAGAATGCCACAATAAGATTAATCCCCAAGCCAGGTAAACCCCCAACCCAAACTGAAAACTACAGGCCAATTTCCCTCCTCGAAGTACCGGGTAAAATATTCGAAAAAATTATCAATCAGAGACTTGTGAAGTTCATGGAAGAGGAAGGGAAGTATAATACCAGGCAGCACGGGTTTAGAAACCGCAGAGGAGCCCATACAGCTATAGCCCTGATCTACGAGCATATAGCCAATGCAGTGTCGAAAAAAGATCAGTGTAATATAGTGCTTAGAGACGTCTCGAAAGCCTTCGACAAAGTGTGGCACACAGGTCTAAAATATAAGATATCTGAACTAGGGCTTCCTGAGAGGTTTACTGCTACTCTCTGCAGCTTTATAGACAATAGAACTGCTAGGCTTAATATCGGCAGCTACTTGGGGGACGTAATAGAACTGAAAAGTGGAGTACCGCAAGGAAGCTGCCTCTCCCCCACTCTATTCAACATATATACAGCGGACCTACCCCAACCCCACCATGGAGAATACATCACATACGCCGATGATGTCACCCAAATAATTTGCCAACCGGGACCATCAAAACCGCTACTAGCCGACAAGACCAAGGCAGCAATTGAACTCATCAACAACTTTGAGAAGCAATGGAAAATTAGCACCAACAAACAAAAGTTTCAGATAATACACATTGCGAAAAGAAACCCGGACCCCATCATCCTGGACAACCATCCGATCCAATATGCGGAGGTAGGCAGAATACTGGGACTAATGATAAATAGAACAGGGATACAAATTCATGTAAGGGACCGACTAAATAAAGCCAAAGTAGCATTAGGAAAACTGAGAAGATTCCGAAGCCTCAGTACTAACATTCAGATCCACCTATATAAGGCTCTAGTTCGGCCGCACTTAGAGTATCCCCCAGTACCACTACACACCATAAAGAAAACTAACATGCAGAAACTGCAAGCAGTGCAAAATAAGGCGCTCAGGAGAGCAGCAAAACACCGTCCACCATATAATCAGACAATCCAGGAGCTCCATGAACTCTTGAATATACAGCCACTAAACATCAGACTGCAGCACCAAGCCATCAGGGTGTGGAACACCATCGAAATGTTAGAGGATCCAATGTTAGAAAGATTACTCCAAGATGAGACGCCCCGCTCCCACAGCTGGTGGCCCAAGAGCCTCGATTCTCTGGTTGATAACCCTGTCCCACAGTATATAATCCCCAGATGAGATATATATGTGTATATAGGAACAGTTCATACAAGTATATATATGAACAACTCGATAAATAATATGTATGAACTATTCGACAAATAATAATAATTAAACAAAGAGCCTTAAACAGAACAACATGTGTGGAAGCATCGGAGTGTGTATATATGAATGCTACTCAGTATTCATCTATAGACATCCATATATGGTGAAACACATGTGAAGAACCTCTCACACACTCACAGCTCCCTGACAAGAGGGAGCCAGCTTAGCTTAGCTGCCAACACCCACACATCGTGTCAGCAAGGCGGACAGCCCGCCTGCTTTCATACCTCTCACTGTACTTCCCACTTCTATACTTCCCTTCACCTATGCCTCTCCTTCCTCTTTACTCCCAAAAAAAAAAAAAAAAAAAAAAAAAAAAAAAAAAAAAAAAAAAAAAAAAAAAAAAAAAAAGATCCTCCAAGCTCCCGCTCACCCCAGACCCCACAGGTCCCCCCAAGTGGAGAAGCAGAAGAGAGTCAGTTTCAGGGTAATGTACTCGAACATAGATGGGATCACAAGCAAGACAAGTGAACTAAGGGAAAGAGCACAAGAGGTGAACCCAGATGTAATCGGACTCACCAAGACAAAACTCTCTGGAATCATAACGAATGCTGTGTTTCCCCAGGAGTACACAGTAATAAGGAAAGAGAGGGAAGGTAGGGGAGGAGGCGGAGTGGCCCTACTCATGAGAAAGGAATGGAGTTTTAAGGAGATGGCTATCCCGGGCTGTGAGGGTTTCAGAGACTACATAGCAGGCACCATGACAATGGGAGGACCAAGGATAGTAGTAGCAGTAATATATAACCCTCCACCAAATGACAGAAGACCCAGTCAAGAGTATGAAAATAACAACATGGCAGTTAACACTATAATTGAGAGGGCAGCCTCTGCTGCCTGTAGAAATAGATCCCACCTGCTCATCATGGGGGACTTCAATCACGGAAGAATTGATTGGGAGAACAAGGAACCGCATGGCGGCGAGGATACGTGGAGAGCCAAACTACTCGAGGTGGTGACTAGAAACTTCTTAACCCAGCATGTCAGAGAACCCACAAGGATGAGAGGAAATGACGAACCAGCGAGACTCGACCTGGTCTTCACCCTGAACGACTCTGACATAAGAGAAATCGGTTTTGAGGCCCCAGTAGGGATGAGCGACCACAGTGTATTGGAGTTTGAGTACCTGATTGAAGAAGGGTTATTGAACTCGAGGAGAGATACTGAAACCAAAAGGTTAGCATACCGAAAGGGAAACTATGAGATAAGAAAATTCCTAACAGACATAGCATGGGAAACAGAGCTCAGGGAAAAGACGGCCCAAGATATGATGGACTACATCACGCAAAAGTGCAAGGAAGCAGCAAACAAGTTTGTCCCAGCCCAAAAGGAAAACAGTGAAATGAAGATGAGAAACCCATGGTTTAATCAGAGATGTAGGCTAGCTAAGCAACAAAGTAAAAGGGCATGGAGAAACTATAGGAATAACAGGACACTGGAGAGCAGAGAAAGATACCAGAATGCCAGGAATGAATATGTCAGGATGAGAAGAGAGGCGGAAAGACAATACGAAAACGACATCGCAAGCAAGGCAAAGACTCAGCCTAAATTGCTGCATAGCCACATCAGGAGAAAAACAACAGTAAAGGAACAGGTTATGAAATTAAGGATAGGGGCAGAAGGATTCACTACAAACGACAAGGAAGTGTGTGAGGAACTGAATAAGAAATTCCAAGAGGTCTTCACCCTAGAACAAGGAGAAATCCCAGAGTTAAGAGAGGGGATAGCTAACCAGGAACCACTGGAAGAGTTTGAGATTACAAGCGGGGAAGTAAGAAAGTGTTTACTAGAGTTGGATGTGACAAAGGCTATAGGCCCAGATGGAATCTCTCCTTGGATACTTAAGGAAGGAGCAGAAGAACTGTGCCTACCACTCTCCATAGTGTATAACAAATCTCTGGCAACAGGGGAACTGCCAGAAATTTGGAAAGCAGCTAATGTAGTCCCGATATACAAGAAAGGGGATAGACAGGAGGCACTGAATTACAGGCCAGTGTCCCTAACCTGCATACCATGCAAGCTGATGGAGAAGATTGTGCGAAGAAAGCTAGTGGAGCACCTGGAGCGAAAGAACTTTGTAACACAGCACCAACATGGATTCAGGGATGGCAGGTCCTGCCTCACAGGGTTACTTGAATTCTACGACCAGGCAACAAAAATAAGGCAAGAAAGAGAAGGGTGGGCAGACTGCATATTTTGGATTGTCAGAAAGCCTTTGATACAGTGCCACACAAGAGGCTAGTGAAAAAGCTGGAGATGCAGGCTGGAGTGAAAGGGAAGGTACTCCGTTGGATACAGGAGTACCTAAGCAACAGGAGACAAAGAGTCAGTGTGAGGGGTGAGGTCTCAGATTGGCGAGACGTTACGAGTGGAGTCCCGCAGGGGTCAGTCCTTGGACCTATACTGTTTCTGATATATGTAAATGATCTCCCAGAGGGTATAGAATCGTTTCTCTCAATGTTTGCCGATGATGCAAAAATTATGAGGAGGATTGAAACTGAGGACGATAGTAGGAGGCTACAAGACGACCTAGACAGACTGAGTGAATGGTCCAACAAATGGCTGTTGAAGTTCAACCCGAGTAAATGCAAAGTAATGAAACTAGGCAGTGGAAACAGGAGGCCAGACACAGGATACAGAATAGGAGATGAAGTACTTAATGAAACGGACAGAGAGAAAGATCTAGGAGTTGATATCACACCAAACCTGTCTCCTGAAGCCCACATAAAAAGGATAACATCTGCGGCATATGCGAGGCTGGCTAACATCAGAACAGCGTTCAGGAACCTGTGTAAGGAATCATTCAGAATCTTGTACACCACATATGTAAGACCAATCCTGGAGTATGCAGCCCCAGCATGGAGCCCGTACCTTGTCAAGCACAAGACGAAGCTGGAAAAAGTCCAAAGGTATGCCACTAGACTAGTCCCAGAACTAAGAGGCATGAGTTACGAGGAAAGGCTGCGGGAAATGCACCTTACGACACTGGAAGACAGAAGAGTAAGGGGAGATATGATCACAACCTACAAAATCCTCAGAGGAATCGACCGGGTAGACAAGGACAAACTATTCAACACTGGGGGGACGCGAACAAGGGGACACAGGTGGAAACTGAGTACCCACATGAGCCACAGAGACGTTAGAAGGAACTTTTTCAGTGTCAGAGTAGTTAACGGATGGAATGCATTAGGCAGTGATGTGGTGGAGGCTGACTCCATACACAGTTTCAAGTGTAGATATGATAGAGCCCAGTAGGCTCGGGAATCTGTACACCAGTTGATTGACAGTTGAGAGGCGGGACCAAAGAGCCAAAGCTCAACCCCCGCAAGCACAAATAGGTGAGTACAAATAGGTGAGTACACACACACACACACACACACACACACACACACACAACACACACACACGGAATGGAATGCATTAGGAAGTGATGTGGTGGAGGCTGACTCCATACACAGTTTCAAGTGTAGAAATGATAAAAGTCCAGTAGATGAGGAACCTGTACACCTGTTATTGACGTTGAGAGGCGGGAGCAAAAAACCAGAGCTCAACCCCGCAAGCACAATTAGGTGAGTATAATTAGGCGAGTACACACACACACATATCTGGGGCGCCTGGTGGCTGAGTAGACAGCACTCAGGACTCGTAATCCTGGGGACCGGGGGTTCGCTCCCCGGCTATGGTGGGAAACAAATGGGCAGAGTTTTTTCACCCTGTTGTCCCTATTACCTAGCAGTAAATAGGTACCTGGGGAGTTTGATAGCTGTTACGGGCTGCTTTCTGGGGGGTTTTGTGTGTGTGGGGGGGGCATTACAGTTGATTGTCAGTTGAGAGGCGGGCCGAAGGAGCAGAGGTCAACCTATCGTGTGTTTCACTAGGTGAAACACAATAACATAAATTAGCTATAAAAAGCATGTAGATGTGCTAGACGAGACAGGACTAGGGTGAAGGGGAGGACGGGAAATGGGAAGGTATGAAGTCAGACAGCAAGAGCGAGAAGAGATCCAAGGAAGAGAAACAAGTGGACGAG
>WNGS01142304.1:1976743-1994417 GCA_020271785.1 Procambarus virginalis
ACTGTTTGTGAGCCGTGAACTATGGGGGGGTTAACTGTTGTGAGCCGTGAACTATGGGGGGTTAACTGTTTTTAGCCGTGAACTATGGGGGGTTAACTGTTGTGAGCCGTGAACTATGGGGGGTTAACTGTTGTTAGCCGTGAACTATGAGGGGTTACTGTTGTGAGCCGTGAACTATGGGGGGTTAACTGTTGTGAGCCTGAACTATGGGGGGTTACTGTTGTTAGCCGTGAACTATGAGGGGTTAACTGTTGTGAGCCGTGAACTATGGGGGTTAACTGTTGTGAGCCGTGAACTATGGGGGGTTAACTGTTGTTAGCCGTGAACTATGGGGGGGTTAACTGTTGTGAGCCGTGAACTATGAGGGGTTAACTGTTGTTAGCCGAGAACTATAAGGGGTTAACTGTTGTGAGCCGTGAACTATGAGGGTGTAACTGTTTTTAGCCGAAACTATAAGGGGTTAACTTGGTGAGCCGTGAACTATGGGGGTTACTGTTGTTAGCCGTGAACTATGGGGGGGTTAACTGTTGTGAGCCGTGAACTATGGGGGTTTAACTGTTGTGAGCCGTGAACTATGGGGGTTAACTGTTGTGAGCCGTGAACTATGGGGGGTTAACTGTTGTTAGCCGTGAACTATGGGGGGTTACCTGTTGTGAGCCGTGAACTATGGGGGTTAACTGTTGTGAGCCGTGAACTATGGGGGGTTAACTGTTGTTAGCCGTGAACTATAGGGGTTAACTGTTGTTAGCCGTGAACTATGAGGGGTTAACTGTTGTTAGCCGTGAACTATGGGGGTTACTGTTGTGAGCCGTGAACTATAAGGGTTAACTGTTGTTAGCCGTGAACTATGGGGGGTTAACTGTTGTGAGCGTGAACTATGGGGGGTTAACTGTTGTTACCGTGAACTATAAGGGGTTAACTGTTGTTAGCCGTGAACTATGGGGGGTTAACTGTTGTGAGCCGTGAACTATGGGGGGTTAACTGTTGTGAGCCGTGACTATGGGGGGTTAACTGTTGTGAGCCGTGAACTATGGGGGGTAACTGTTGTGAGCCGTGAACTATGGGGGGTTAACTGTTGTTAGCCGTGAACTATGGGGGGTTAACTGTTGTGAGCCGTGAACTATGGGGGTTAACTGTTGTGAGCCGTGAACTATAAGGGGTTAACTGTCAAAATATCACCCATTCAGCTCCCCGATAATGTCTACAAATTTTGTTGGGCGTGCGCAATATTTTTATGGCTGAGTGAATGCCATTTTAGAAGTCATTTCATTTTAATTATATGATACAACTCCACTAATAACAATAGCTTTCGGTAATGGACGAAAGCCATTAAAAAAAATAAAAAAGGGTGTCCAGCTAGGATGAATATTTTTGTCCACTCATTTTAGACTGTATTATTCACCATGAACAATAACGCGACAATGCTGTTGTTGTTTTTTTTATAAAATTGGAGTTGTCACTTCAATGATTTTTTTTTTCATTTTAACGAGAGGGTAATTCTGTAATTCATATATATTTTTTTGGTTTGCTCAAAATGGCGATGATCGAAGGTGATATCTACTTAGGCGAATGTGATGTTGTGTTCCCACCCATGACTTTATCTCCTGCTCGACGGAACTGTTGGTGCTTGCATCTTGCAGCCCATCCAGGGCTGGTCAGAGACGGGGCCGCGGGGACGTTGATCCTAGGAAATACGGTAAAAAAGTCTTGAAGACAGGCTGGAGTTATAATTCTTGTATAAAAAGACATGTGGTTTTGGTAAAATATCAACGCACACGTTCACAACACACACACGTCCCATATCAAGAGGATAACATCAGCGGCATATGCCAGGCTGGCCAACTAAGAACGGCATTCAGAAACTTGTGTAAGGAATCATTCAGAACTTTGTATACCACATATGTTAGGCCAATCCTGGAGTAGGAGCCCCCAGCATTGAGTCCATATTTAGTCAAGGATAAGACCAAACTGGAAAGGTTCAAGGTTTGCCACCAGACTAGTACCCGAGCTGAGAGGTATGAGCTACGAGGAGAGACTACGGGATTAAACCTCACTTCGCTGGAAGACAGAAGAGTTAGGGGGGACATGATCACCACATTCAAGATTCTCAAGGGAATGATAGGGTAGATAAAGACAGGCAATTTAACACAAGGGCACACGCACCAGGGGACACAGGTGAAACTGAGTGCCCAAATGAGCCAGAGATATTAGAAAGAACTTTTTTAGTGTCAGAGTGGTTGACAAATGGAATGCATTAGGAAGTAATGTGGTGGAGGCTGACTCCATACACAGTTTCAAGTGTAGATATGATAGAGCCCAATACACCCAGGAACCTGTACACCTGTTGATTGACGATTGAGAGGCGGGACCAAAGAGCTAAAGCTCAACCCCCGCATGCACAACTAGGTGAGTACACACACACACATGGGGTCTGGTAGCTGAGCGGACATCGCGCAGGACTCGTAATTCTGTGGCCCGGGTTTGATTCCCGGGCCAGGCAGAAACAAATTGGCAAAGTTTCTTTCACCCTGATGCCCCTGTTACCTAGCAGTAAATAGGTACCTGGGAGTTAGACAGCTGTTACGGAGCTGCTTCTTGGGGAGTGTGTGCGTGTGGAAAAAAAGTAGTTAGTTAGTAACAGTTGATAGATAGTTGCAAGGCGGGCCGAAAGAGGAGAGCTCAACCCCCGCAAGCACAACTAGGTGAATACACACACACACACTCACTCCATTTATTCATATTATATTCCGGTTGGGTAATGGTTAGCTACTTCTGGAATCCTTCCTTATTAAGGCTGTCTGTGGCGTAGTTGATACCTGGTTGATGGGGTTCTGGGAGTTCTTCTACTCCCCAAGCCCGGCCCGAGGCCAGACTTGACTTGTGAGAGTTTGGTCCACTAGGCTGTTGCTTGGAGCGGCCCGCAGGCCCACATACCCACCACAGCCCGGCTGGTCCGGCACTCCTTGGAGGAAACAATCTAGTTTCCTCTTGAAGATGTCCACGGTTGTTCCGGCAATATTTCTTATAGTCGCTGGGAGGGTGTTGAACAACCGCGGACCTCTGATGTTCAGTGTTCTCTGATTGTGCCTATGGCACCTCTGCTCTTCACTGGTTCTATTCTGCATTTTCTTCCATATCGTTCACTCCAGTATGTTGTTATTTTACTGTGTAGATTTGGGACCTGTTCCTCCAGTATTTTCCATGTGTATATTATTTGGTATCTCTATCGTCTCCTTTCTAGTGAGTACATTTGGAGAGCTTTGAGACGATCCCAATAATTTAGTTGCTTTATCTCGTCTATGTGTGCCATATATGTTCTCTGTATTCCCTCTATTTCAGCAATCTCTCCTGCTCTGAAGGGGAAGTGAGTACGGAGCAATACTCAAGACGATACAACACAAGTGACTTGAAGAGTACAACCATTGTGATGGGATCCCTGGATTTGAAAGTTCTCGTAATCCATCCTATCATTTTTCTGGCTGACGCAATATTTGCTTGCGCTCCTGACACCTGCTCATCGGTTTGGCGGTTCGAGACTGCTAGTGCCCAACAGAATGAAATATATATATATATATATATATATATATATATATATATATATATATATATATATATATATATATATATATATGTCGTACCTAGTAGCCAGAACGCACTTCTCAGCCTACTATGCACGGCCCAATTTGCCTAATAAGCCAAGTTTTCGTGAATTAATTGTTTTAAGACTACCTAACCTACCTAACCTAACTTTTTCGGCTACCTAACCTAACCTATAAAGATAGGTTAGGTTAGGTTAGGTAGGGTTGGTTAGGTTCGGTCATATATCTACGTTAATTTTAAATCCAATAAAATAAAATTGACCTCATACATAATGAAATGGGAAGCTTTATCATTTCATAAGAAAAAAATTAGAGAAAATATATTAAGTCAGGAAAACTTGGCTTATTAGGCAAATCGGGCCTTGCATAGTAGGCTGAGAAGTGCGTTCTGGCTACTAGGTACGACATATATATATGTAAGTATATATATATATATATATATATATATATATATATATATATATATATATATATATATATATATATATATATATATATATATATATAGGCTTCTTTGCTCCTGCTTCTGCCAGGAATGGAACTCGGACCAGCGGATTGCGGATCCCGAACTGTGGTCTGCTCGGCTGCGAGGATATGTGCGCACGCGCGCGCGCATACCTGATTTAATCCCTTAAGAAATATTCATGAAATTCTCATATATAATGACATTACCTACTCAAGGAACCAACTGCCGCTGATTAAGAAAACTTTCTACATTAACATACGTCTTTAGTTTACTGATATCTCACTGACATTTGCAGATTGGAAATTTGCGACCAAACGGTAGGACAAAAGTCTGGCATTACATATGTAAATGCTCTTTGATATTCATTACAGGAACCTGCTGAAATCTGCATCTTTTCAATTTCTGGCAGATATTTGCTGAGGCATTGCTATGAACTGGAGAAGTGAACAGATCTGCAGGAGGTGATGGTGTACAGATCTCCTGGAGGAGGGGGAAAGGGGGGTTATCTTGAGGTTATCTTGAGGTTATCTTGAGGTTATCTTGAGATGATTTCGGGGCTTTTGTGCCCCCACGGCCCGGTCCTCGACCAGGCCTCCACCCCCAGGAAGCAGCCCGTGACAGCTGACTAACACCCAGGTACCTATTTACTGCTAGGTAACAGGGGCATAAGGTGAAAGAAACTTTGCCCATTGTTTCTCGCCGGCGCCTGGGATCGAAACCAGGACCATAGGATCACAAGTCCAGTGTGCTGTCCGCTCGGCCGACCGGCTCCCCTGGAGCAGACCTGGAGAGGGTTCTGGGGAGTTCTACTCTACTCCCCGAGCCCGGCCTGAGGCCAGGCTTGAGTTGTGATAACTTGGTCCAACAGGCTGTTGCTTGGCGATGGCCGCAAGCCCACATGTCAACGCTGTACTTTTGAAGTACAGGGATAAATAAATAAATAAAAAAAAAATACCCTAGATTGGTCCGGTATCTTTAGAAGGAGTGACTGATTTTCTCTATAATACTCTAACATTCGTACCGGGAGTATATCTTATGTTTGCTGGGAGGATACTTAATAAATGTGGATTTCTGATGTTCTGACTGTTTTCTGATTATGCTTATGGCATCTCTACTCTTCAACGAGTTTATTATTCTGCCTTTTTCTACTATATCCTTCGCCCTATAAGGACTGTTCCTGAACAAATAGCCTGGATGTGTCACAACGGAAAGGTTGATGATATTCTTGAGAGATATAAGAATTTTGCTCCAAGACTGTAATTTTTTGCTGAATTATCTGCATGTCTCTTGTAAATTGTCTATACAGTATACCTAGGTCATAAAAGTATTTGTGTGTACGTCTGATACCATACTACTTGTGGAAAGGAGGAAATGTATATGTTTATCTCTCAGAATGTTTGGTAATATGTTTATTGTTTGTGATGTGTTTATATGTATGTATTAACACGATGTACTGAACGGGGTGAGAATAGCTTGAGCTACCTCATCCCTTTGTGTGTATTTTACCTCAATAAACTTATTTAAATTTCAATTTCAATTATCCTTCGCCCCAGTATTTTGTTTTTCTACTGTGCAAATTTGGGACCTGGCCCCTCAGTATCTTTTATGTATATATTATTTGATATCTCTCTCGTCTTGAGATCTTGAGATGATTTCGGGGCTTAGCGTCCCCGCGGCCCGGTCCTCGACCAGGCCTCCTTTTTGTTACCCCCCCCCCCCCAGGAGTAGCAGCTGTCTAACTCCCTATTTACTGGTAGATAACTGGAGCATCAGGGTGAAAGAAACATTTTGCCCATTTGTCTCCGCCTCCACCGGGGATCGAACCCGGAACCTCAAGACTACGAATCGGAAGCGCTGTCCACCCAGCTATCAGGCGCTATCTACCCAGCTATCAGGCGCTATCTACCCAGCTATCTCCTTTCCAGGGAGTACATTTCTGAGAGCTTAAAGGCGGTCCCAATAATTTAGTTGCTTTATCGTGTCTATGCGTGCCGTATATGTGTTCTCTGTATTCCTTCAATTTCAGCACCCTCTTCTGCTTTGCAACGGGAAGGGAGTAGCAAGCAGTACTAAAGATGGGACACCAGAAGTGATAAAGAAAACAACGATTAAATAACTCACTCGACAGGGATGAATTACAAATGAATTAGTACAGTATTAGCAGCGCACCTCATGAATGAGGCTACTCCCGCCGCCCGTATTAATAACACAGCTCCAACATTGCCATAAATATGGCTACGTCATTTTATCTGAACATTATAAGAATCAAAATATCTGCTATCACTGTGGCCAACACAGGTCGATATTCTGGGGCTCCATCACTAAACATTGGTACTTTCTGCCAAATAACTAAGTACTATCTATTATTTTAGGTAGTTGGGATGGGTTGGGGTTTTTTTTTTTTTTGCTTCTTGCTTCCCTTGCTCAACCCTTGCTTCGATAAGAAGCAAAGTACAATGCCTTGAGCCAAATTGATGCTTTGGTCAGAGCGCGGTCCCTTTCCCAGATTATTTACACTGATGGCTCCTTGCACTAGTCCCATGGTGCAGCTGGAAGTGCAGCTGTTGTGACAGGGAGAGATGGTTCCTTCTCATATGAGTGTGGAGCGCGTATAAATAACTGGACATTCACTCTTCAAACAGAATTGGTTGCCATAATCCTTACACTGGAGCGCGTATATGAATCCAAAGTTGACACGCTAAATTGTAAGTGACTCCTTGTCATCCTTGACTGCCCTCAGCTCCCCAAGGCATAACTGTGACGTGCTTATCTCTGAAGCTAGACACAGATATAATGAAATAATCAATGATGGAGTCAGAGTTTGTTCCTGTGGATTTCTTCCCATATTGGTCTCCGAATGCATGATAGAACTGATGAGTTGGCCCAGACTTTTGCTCGTAAAGAGGGAATTGATTACCATCTTGGACTGCCTTTGAGCAGCCTGAGGGCAGCAATATTCCGGGAACATCAAAAAGATCTCGAAGACTTGAAGCAAAGTGAAATTCACACCAGTTGCTCCATCTATCATAATTCTATTATGCAGGAAGAACCGCACGTCTATGGGTCATCCAATACGGTTGGCAGATTTCTAGATGTTACCACTGTTAGGCTTAGGCTCGGCTACAAGTACCTCTGGAAGCTTGTAACATCTACTGATGTAGATTTGACTAAATGTAAACTCTGTCAGCAGAACTATTCGCATATTTTGCGTCATTATATAATGCAATGTGAAAAAATCGCGGAATTTAGAGATAACACCATCAATAGTGTCCAAGAAATGTGTAAGTACTTCATACATAATGATGTACTGCCAGGAATCCAAGCGAAGTATCCAAAATTTGCTTACTGTAGGTGCAGCCTGCACATAACTGTAAAGCTGCCGCCTAGTTGGGTGGGTGTGGAGCACATGACTGTAAAGCTGCCGCCCAGTTGGGTTGGGTGTGGAGCACATGACTGTAAAGCTGCCGCCCAGTTGGGTGGGTGTGGAGCACATGACTGTAAAGCTGCCGCCCATTGGGTGGGTGTGAGCACATGACTGTAAAGCTGCCGCCCAGTTGGGTGGGGTGGGAGCACATGACTGTAAAGCTGCCGCCCATTGGGTGGGTGTGGAGCACATGACTGTAAAGCTGCCGCCCAGTTGGGTGGGTGTGGTCCACATGACTATAAAGCTGCCGCCCAGTTGGGTGGGTGTGGAGCAAGACTATGAACTGTGTGACTCACCATAGATATAGAGTGCCTTGTATAGTGACTGTTGTGAGCCTCTTGATGAATCACTTGTGATACAAAAAGTTTATTGATATGAATATGTATTTGTGTACATGGATGTATATATATATGTAGACGTGTATGTAACATTAACAATTGTGTAACTAGCTTCAGAAGATGGTCACTTGCTTAACTAAACGAACTCTGGGGTTCAGTTCCTGAATCCATTATGTGCCTCTGTAACCCTTTCCACCACCGCCCACGGGATGGGTATGGGGTGCATAATAGAGAAAGAATTGAATTGAATTGCTCGAGACCTATAAGCCTCGTGGGTCATCAAAACCCCTGAAAAAAGTATAGATCTTTTCTCCTGAAGAAGTTTCAGAACAAAAGTAACTTCTCTGTTTATATCATTCTTGTAAGTAAATTGTACATATTTACTGTTAAACAATATAATACTGTATACATAAAGAGAAATATTCTGCCGATATATATATATATATATATATATATATATATATATATATATATATATATATATATATATATATATGTCGTACCTAGTAGCCAGAACGCACTTCTCAGCCTACTATGCAAGGCCCGATTTGCCTAATAAGCCATGTTTTAATGAATTAATATATTTTCTCAATTTTTTTTTCTTATGAAATGATAAAGCTACCCATTTTATTACGTATGAGGTCAATTTTTTTTATTGGAGTTAAAATTAACGTAGATATATGACCGAACCTAACCAACCCTACCTAACCTAACCTAACCTATCTTTATAGGTTAGGTTAGGTTAGGTAGCCAAAAAAGTTAGGTTAGGTTAAGTTAGGTAGGTTAGGTAGTCGAAAAAAACATTAATTCATGAAAACTTGGCTTATTAGGCAAATCGGGCCTTGCATAGTAGGCTGAGAAGTGCGTTCTGGCTACTAGGTACGACATATATATATATATATATATATATATATATATATATATATATATATATATATATATATATATATTAGTATATTTTGGTAGCAGTCTTTCTTGTAAACATATGTTGCTGAATATGACCGAAAGGGAAAGATTAATGATTCTAACACAAATCTTCTCAATATTTCTTACGTTTTTCTTTACTGTCGGGGGAAGTTGAAAAATTAACTCTCCAAAGTTTATTTTCATTCTTTTCTAGTCCATATCAAAAAAATTCTTTCTGAAGACAAAATGTACATTATTGTACATTTTGTCTTCAGAAAGAATTTTTTTGATTTTTTGAAACCTGAGCACTTTCCTGTGTTTGTTAAGACGAAAGCGGTCAGGCAAATTATAGGCCTGGCCCCACACCAGCAGGGGGACTAGGCCTATAATCACCTATATTTAACATGAGTTATAACACTCATAAACAAAGTATAATATAGTATTTATTGATATTGTTACCAAACCCCATCAACTATAGGGCATCATATATTTCATATATTTGTAATAAATATACACATTATTATATGATCCTTATATTGGAATTTCATATACCTGACCTTCAGTTACTATCATTTAATGCAAAAACCTGACAATAACATAAACTGCAAAAGGCCTATATAGGCCTATACGAGGCAGTTACTATTCATACACATCATTGTATATCAAGATAACGGCAATTGGAATATATATATATATATATATATATATATATATATATATATATATATATATATATATATATATATATAATAGATACAGTTACCAATCCCTAACAATACAATTCATCAATCTACAATTATTTTGTACAAATTATTGATTAGTTCCAGCGTATTAATGCGGGGGTCAACCGACTCCAGGAACACTCTCGGGTAAATTCCAGGTAATTATCACGAAAAAAACACCGCTTTATATATATATATAGGTAAACGCCATCCTACAGAAAATTACCTAAGTTTTCCAATGTTCGTTTAAAGCCTTGAAGAAGCTACTTTCAATATATGTACTATAAGCTAAGGCTGGAGTGCCATCCCTAGGCTAGTTAATGGTTAGCGACCTCCTAGTCTATTTCCTGGAATGCCATTCCTGGCCTATTTTATGGTTCGCTTCCACTAGCCTATTTTATGACCCAACATTCGTAGTATATTTTAAGGATCACCATCTATAACCTATTTTATGGTCCGTAATAAGTAGCCTATATTACGGACTGCAATATTCAAAAGTGAACTTGATTAAAAAAAAAAATCTTCAAAAGATACCTGATCAACTGGACTGTGTGATTCACACATCAGGCTGCTGCGACGAGCAGCCAACATCCTACGGGCTCACCATAGCCCGTGCTACTTGGAACTTTGTTACAGGTAGCGAATCTTTAACAACAACAACAACAACAGACGAGCAGCCGCGTCAAAAACAGCCTGCTTGACCACACCATCCACCAGATGGTCCGCCATCCCTCCCCCCCCCAAACCACCTATCCCATTTTATGGACTGCCATAAAGTGTGGGATATAGGATATATCTCGCTCTACCATACAATATCCAACACACAGCAATTTCCGGTCCCACGCCAAAATTACAGGTGTCTTTTCATTATCAACTTATCAGTACTTGATAAAGTATCCGGCATGATGTTACACTGGATTCTCAGTCCCACATTACATATCACGTAATATATATATATATATATATATATATATATATATATATATATATATATATATATATATATATATATATATAAAACATTTCCTATATATAATATTTTTTTAATTTTTTTAATTTTAACATTATTATTTTGCAAGTTTTTAAATATATTACATTTATCTGTGTTATTTGTTTATATTAAGATAAACATACATGGAACATATTTGGAGAAGGTTCAGGGAGTTGTTGTTCTCCTCGTGCCCGGCCTGAGGCCAGGCTCGACTTGTGAGGTCAAACAAAGGTCAACAAGACCTTTAAAATACCGTACAAATTGGGAGATACAAATCCAGACCACATTCTTAAAAGGTCAAATGTAACACACACAAGGGGACAACAGCGTAATGCTCAACAAGCCACAATATAACACACACACAAGGGGCAACAGCTTCAAGCTCAACAAGCCACAATATAACACACACACAAGGGGGCAACAGCTTCAAGCTCAACAAGTCACAATATAACACACACACAAGGGGCAACAGCTTCAAGCTCAACAAGCCACAATGTAACGCACACACAAGGGGCAACAGCTTCAAGCTCAACAAGTCACAATATAACACACACAAGGGGCAACAGCTTCAAGCTCAACAAGCCACAATGTAACGCACACACACAAGGGGCAACAGCTTCACGCTCAACAAGCCACAATATAACACACACACAAGGGGCAACAGCTTCACGCTCAACAAGCCACAATATAACACACACACAAGGGGCAACAGCTTCACGCTCAACAAGCCACAATATAACACACACACACAAGGGGCAACAGCTTCACGCTCAACAAGCCACAATATAACACACACACACAAGGGGCAACAGCTTCAAAACTCAACAAGCCACAATGTAGGAACACAATATTTCCCCATTTAGTATAAACCAATAGAACCGCCTACCCGTCGACGCCGTGAATGCCACCACAATAAATGCATCAGGTTAACATTCAATTAAAAAAAATAATACTGTAATAAATTCTCAAGAGTAAAGTGAACCTTTGAGACGATATTTACAAGATAATTTATTAATATTCGTATTCACACCTTCCATCACTTGCCATTGTTACTTTGTTTACAAAAATAATATTTACGCAAACATTATAAAATAATTTTGGCGGTTTTATATATGAGAATGTTCTGGGTAGATTATATTATATACCTGCTTGATTATATGATTATATGCGTTTATACTTGACTATACTTGATTATATGAGTTTACCAGGTAGACTATATTATATGAGTGTACTGGGTAGACTATATTATATGAGTGTACTGGGTAGACTATATTATATGAGTGTACTGGGTAGACTATATTATATGAGTGTACTGGGTAGACTATATTATATAGGGTTATGGGTAGACTACATTATATAGTGTCATGGGTAGACTATATTATACAGTGTCATGGGTAGACTATATTATATGAATATACTGGGTAAACTATATTATATAGTGTCATGGGTAGACTATATTATATGAGTGTACTTCAACATGCGGTTACCCTGTGCATTTAACAATACACTGGGTTAACTATTAATATAGTTAACAATGAACACAATTACTACAACTAACAATGTAATAGGCACCTATATTATATGAGTGTACTGGATAAATAATAATAATAATAATAATAATAATAATAATAATAATAATAATAATAAAAATCATTATTGCAGAGTTGTCAAAAAAGTGGTCTAAGGCAAGAACAGGTTCGTGCATAGCAATGACAACTTATACATGCAAGGGCAGGGTTGTATGCTATGAATACAAGCGTACAATACTCACCAGTATGCATATACACAGATCATTACTGAGAAACAAGGAAGGAATTATTAACCCTCTCACAGATATTCGTAAACACATGACAATCCTCTGATAGGCTACAGCTACCTTTGGTATATTCACAAAACAAACAAATTTAGGCATGTAGGCCTATACTGGGGTTTTATAGGCCTCGGACGGACTTTTATATGTTCAAACTGTGCCCGAAAGCCCTCGGCATTTAGTGTTTGATCAAATAATTTATACACCCATGTGATTCGTTATTTACGAAATGTAGACCAATATGCGACACGAATTGTAACTTTATGTTAAATAAGACAATTAACGATGAAAATCGCTAGTTAGTAAAATTACCAGCGGTTGTGTGATACCAGGAATTTGGTGGCAATGCCAGAAAATATATTCTACCCGTAATAGTTGACCTATAAACACTGGTGTTTTTATTGTAAACATTGTAAACACCCGTAATTTTGGCGGACAATCCTCTCACACACACACACACACACACACACACACACACACACACACACACACACATATATATATATATATATATATATACATATATATATAGATATATATATATATATATATATATATATATATATATATATATATATATATATATATATATGACAGTGGTCTGACAGTGTCAGACCACGGAGGAAAATTGAAACAGGAATTTCCTTAAGTACTTTCGTATATTAATATATCTTCACTCCTTCTGAAGATGCATTAATATACGAAAGTACGTAAGGAAATTCCTGTTTCAATTTTCCTCCGTGGTCTGACACTGTCACATTTTTAATCACGTGTTTATTTTTTGTGATATACATACATACACACACACACACACACACACACACACCACACACACACACACACACATATATATATATATATATATATATATATATATATATTATATATATAGAGGGGGTACCACCTCTGGTTCAATTATATATATATATTATTATAATTATATATATACTGCAATGGTGCAATTATATATATATATATATATATATATATATATATATATATATATATATATGTGTGGGTGTGTGTGTATTCACTTAGTTGTATTCACTTTGAGTGTGTGTGTGTGTGTGTGTGTGTGTGTGTGTGTGTGTGTGTGTGTGTTGTGTGTGTGTGTGTGTGTGTGTGTGTGTGTGTGTGGTCCACGAGGAGAATGAGACGAAACTTCCGAATGTATTCGTGTTTTCAACCCATTATCAAGGAAATACAGGTATTGATATGTGCTGAAACAGAAACACGTTCGGAATGTTCGTTTCATTTTTCCAAGGGTATTAAAACAGTCCTAGTTTCTTTTGTTTACAGAACAACAGGAAGAGAAAGATAACAATGGTGCACAAGCACGTGGAGAGTTGTGCACACTGCGGTGTTTGGCAACTCCTTGTGCACGGCGGATGGGTCCTGCCCCCCCCCCCCGCCTGGTGGGGACGGGGGGGTGGGGGGCAGGACACCCATTAGGGGGATGGTGGGACAGTAAGAGAGGAAGGGGGAGGGGAAGACAAGGATTTCCCATACAGGGGGGTGAGTGGAGCCAGGCGCCAGGGTCGGGCAAAGAGAAACAAAACAAGGCCCCAAAACCTGTTGATATTATAAATGGCGGGGGACCTGTAAACATGGGATATTTGGGAAGAAAAACAGGAATATGTAAATATAATCACCTTGGAGAGTGCAGAAACCTTCTTAGTACAAGTAAATGTACCAAAAGCAGTAAATTATTCCATCCAGAACTTTGTAAGAACTCTTTAAATAAGAAAGAATGTTTCAACACAGAATGTCCAGCTTTTCCTATAAAAGGTACCAGGCGAATAAAACCCACAGACTGCCATGATGAAAGCAGCCACAACACTATTGACTAGGATGATTTTTTTAGCAAGTGGAAGAGGCGACGAATGGCTAAAAATGTCAGGACTCTACCATCAATTCGGTCAAATGGTAGAGAAGACACAAACACAGTGGCCTCCTTACCAGAGCCTCAGAAATTAACACCAAGTAAAGCATCCAGCACTTCCACAAACACGATAACATCATTTATATTTGCTAACATTCAGGGTATAAAAACACGCAAATCCAACAAAGTTCACTTTATAGATGGTCTCCTTCATGAGGCAAATGCAGTGTTTTGCAGCCCTAACGGAAACTCACACAAAGGACTACCTTGATGGTGAAATATGGATCTCAGAGTACAATCTTTTCAGATGTGATAGGAAACCCAGGCTTCAGGGTGGGGTCAACCTCTACATCAAAGACACACTCATCTGCACTGAGCTGCTAAACACCACACACGATATGGTAGAAATGCTGATAATCAAAATAGAGATCCTAAATGTAGTTATTATTCTTATATATGCCACCGGAGGCAAATCCTCAGCAGTTTAAAAACCAACTAATGAAAATAGAACACAGAAAACCTCAAAAATCCAATCCCAAACTTCATCCTGCTTAGGGACTTTAACCTACGGCACCTGGAATGGGAGCTCCTAGCTAATACAATTATATCAGAAAGAATACCAGGAAGTAGCCTAAATGAACAGGCACATGCAAATGACCTGCTACGGATGTGAGACAGGTTTGCCTTAAACCAGCAAATAGTAGAACCAACTAGGAAGGAGAACACGCTGGACCTCATTTTCACTAATAATGATGAATTGATCAGGAACATAATGATTACAAATACATGCTACTCAGATCACAACTTAATTGAAGGTCTGACAAGCATGGGGAATAGACCTTCTAAACCAGTCCCAAGCCCTAGGGAAGGAGAATTCAACACATTCATTTTTAATAATAAACAGATTAACAGGGAGCAAATAAACCATGACCTCACAGAAATAGGCTAGGAAGAACAGCTAGAAAATGCAAACCTGAACCAGTGCCTGGAAAAAAATAAACTCAGTAGCACTAGAAATATGTTCAAACCGCATACCCCTAAGAAAAAAAGAGAAAGAGATGTAGATTGGAACGGGAACGTCGTTCCCTCTATAAGCGAAGAAAACGAATCGCGGAACAACTTTAGAGTCGCACCCTGTCTCAAGAACAGCGAAGATGGTTAGGTAGAGAAATAGAAACGATTGAATTAAAGCTACAAGAATCATACAAAACCCAGGAGAGACAAAGAGAGCAAAAGGCCATCAGTGAAATCCGAAATATTTTTTCTCCTATGCAAAATCAAGATCAAAAACCACATCTAGTATCGGGCCCCTGCGAAAGGGAGATGGAACTTTCACCGATGACAACAAAGAAATGAGCGAGTTACTGAGGAAGCAGTACGACTCTGTTTTCAGCGAGCCATTAAACGCACTAAAGATTGATAACCCAAATGAATTTTTCATGGATATGATACCAACATCAAATCATATATCAGACGTCACCCTATCCCTACTGGATTTTGAAGAAGCCATGGACAGTATGCCTATGCACTCTGCACCAGGCCCGGATTCTTGGAACTCTATATTCATCAAGAACTGTAAAAACCACTATCGCAGGCCCTTCACATTCTTTGGAGACAAAGCCTAGATACTGGCATTATCACTGACATACTAAAAACAGCAGAGATAGCACCACTCCAAAAGGAGGAAATAAGGTAGAGGCAAAAAAATACAGACCGATAGCACTAACATCACACATTATAAAAATCTTTGAGAGAGTGCTAAGAAGTAAGATCACAAAATACATGGAATCACAGCATCTCCATAACCCCGGACAACATGGTTTCAGAACAGGGCGCTCTTGCCTGTCGCAGTTGCTGGACCACTATGATATGATGCCATGGAAGACATTGCCATTAGATGCCATGGAAGACAAACAAAACGCTGATGTAATTTAACAGATTTCGCAAAAGCCTTTGACAAATGTGACCATGGTGTTATTGCATACAAAATGCGTTCAAAGGGAATTACCGGAAAAATAGGCAGATGGATCTACAATTTTCTGACTAACAGAACCCAATGTGTAAAATAGTCAACAAAATAAAATCCAGTTCATCAACCGTGAAGAGCTCAGTCCCCCAGGGTACTGTGCTTGCTCCAGTACTTTTTCTCATCCTCATATCGGACACAGACAAGGACACAATGTATAATACTGTACCATCCTTTGCAGATGACACTAGGATTTTTATAAGGGGTATAACTGGCCGACCTCTCACAATGTTCAAGAGAGAACTGGAAAAATGATGTATAGCCTGATCAACCAGGCTGCGAGCAGCCGCATCCAACAGCCTGGTTGGCCAGTCCAGCAACCAGGAGGCCTGGTCGAGGACCTGGTCGCGGGGACGCTAAGACCCAAAATCATCGCAAGGTGGATGGGGGTGGAATGAGTGACCAGGACACCCATCTAGTGCGGTAATTAAGGTGGACCAGCTCACCTAAAATGGGGTGGGAGGGTAGAAATGGGAGCACTAGGCTATGATAGGGGAGTGGCCATGCTACCCATCAGGAGGTGGATAAGGGGGGGTTCCTACCCATCAGGAGGTGGATAGGGGAGCCTAAACGCGGATAGGAGAGGGAAGGGATGGGCAGGGGGGGTACGGGACCCCCCGCGAGGAAGGGGCCCCCCTGCTGCCACCACACCGGGCGCCAAAGTGTCGTACCGCACCACCACCCCCAAGGAAGACGACTCTCCATCCTAACATTCAAAAATGACAAATATTTATTTCGCCATCAGCTCAACAGCGACGCTGGAACATCAAAAGTCAGGCACTCCGGGGGGCCAGGTGCTACTGGGTGACAGAACCTCCACAATACACCCCGACCTTGTGACTGAGAAATTCAAAATAATTCAAATTTGTTCTTCTCTACTATAAAAACATCATCAGCTGTCTGCTTCATTGTTCTTTATTTGGTATTTTAAGTTTCTCTATTTAGTCATGTGGATTTTTTTTTTAGCTTTACTTGCGCAGAAAAGAAAAATTTCCGGTAAATGTGTTAAAAAATATATCATCGGTAATTATTAGGTGTATATAATTTGGTTTGAAGTTGGGCATAAGGCCTATCAAGTTCTGGAGGCTTATTAAGGCCTATCATCCTCTGGAAGGTTATTAAGGCCTGTCAACCTCTTGAGGGTTATTAAGGCCTATCATCCTCTGGAGGGTTATTAAGGCCTATCATCCTCTGGGGAGTTATTAAGGCCTATCATCTTCTGGAGGGTTATTAAGGCCTATCGACCTCTGGAGGGTTATTAAGACCTATCGACCTCTGGAGGGTTATTAAGACCTATCAACCTCTGGAGGATTATTAAAGCCTATCAACCTCTGGAGGGTTATTAAGACCTATCGACCTCTGGAGGGTTATTAAGACCTATCAACCTCTGGAGGGTTATTAAGACCCATCAACCTCTGGAGGGTTATTAAGACCCATCAACCTCTGGAGGGTTATTAAGAACTATCAACCTCTGGAGGGTTATTAAGACCATGTCACTATAGCTTACAAA
>WNGS01142304.1:2053576-2073149 GCA_020271785.1 Procambarus virginalis
CTTGTATCTGGTCTCCTGCTCCCTACGCCTATCTTCATTACATTACACTTGCTTGGGTAAACTCTAACAACCATTTGTTCGACCATTCCTGCAGCTTGTCCAGGTCTTCTTGAAGCCTCAAGCTGTCCTCCTCTGTTTTAATCTTTCTCATAATTTTGCGTCGTCAGCAAACGTTGAGAGGAATGAGTCTACACCCTCTGGAAGATCATTTCCGTATATCAGAAACAGGATAGGTCCGAGTACAGAGCCCTGTGGGACTCCACTGGTGACTTCACGCCAATCCGAGGTCTCACTGTAACTCTCTGCTTCCTATTGCTTAGGTACTCCCTTATCCACTGGAGCGCTCTACCAGTTACTCCTGCCTGTTTCTCCAGCTTATGCATCAGCCTTTTATGGGGTACTGTGTCAAAGGCTTTCCGACAGTCCAAAAAAATGCTGTCTGCCCATCCTTCTCTTTCTTGCTTATTCTTTGTCGCCTGATCGTAGAATTCTATCAAGCCTGTAAGGCAAGATTTACCCTCCCTGAACCCATGTTGATGGGTTGTCACGAAGTCTCTTCTCTCCAGATGTGTTACTAGGTTTTTTCTCACGATCTTCTCCATCACCTTGCATGGTATACAAGTTAAGGACACTGGCCTGTAGTTCAGTGCCTCTTGTCTGTCGCCCTTTTTGTATACAGGGACCACATTCGCCGTCTTCCATATTTCTGGTAGGTTCCCGTCCCCAGTGACCTACTATACACTATGGAGAGTGGCAATCAAAGTGCCTCTGCACACTCTTCCAGTACCTATGGTGAGATTCCGTCTGGGCCAACAGCCTTTCGCACGTCCAGATCCAACAGGTGTCTCTTGACCTCCTCTCTCGTAATTTCGAACCCCTCCAAGGCCGCCTGGTTTACTGCCACCTCTCCTAGCGCAGTGACCTCACCTTGTTCTACTGTGAAGACCTCCTGGAACCTCTTGTTGAGTTTTTCACACACCTCTTTGTCATTCTCTGTGTACCTGTCCTCATCCGTTCTAAGTTTCATCACCTGTTCCTTCACTGTTGTTTTCCTCCTGATATGACTGTGGAGTAGCTTTGGTTCGGTCTTGGCTTTATTAGCTATATCATTTTCATACTTTTTCTCAGCTTCTCTTCTCACACTAACATACTCGTTCCTGGTTCTCTGGTATCTCTCTCTGCTTTCTTATTCTGGAAGTTCCTCCACGCCCTTTTGTTCAGTTCCTTTGCTTTCATACATGCCCTATTAAACCACGGATTCTTCTTTTGCTTCTCGGGTTTTTCCTGCCGGGCCGGGATAAACCTGTTTACTGCCTCCTGACACTTGGGTGACATAGTCCATCATGTCTTGTACGGACTTAGCTCTGAGGTCTGTGTCCCATGGTATATACCTTAGGAATTGTCTCATCTCCTCATAATTTCCCTTTCGGTACGCCAGCCCTTTGTTTCCCAGTTCTTTTTGGGGGAGATAATTCCTAGCTCAACCATGTACTCAAAGCTCAATACACAGTGATCATTCATTCCCAAGGAGGCTTCCACTTAACTTCCCTTATATCCGACTCATTTAGGATAAATATTAAATCAAGCATAGCTGGTTCATCTTCTCCTCTCATTCTTGTCGGTCCCTTGATGTGCTGGCTTAGAAAGTTTCTTGTTGCCACGTCCAGCAGCTTAGCTCTCCATGTGTCCGGTTCTCTATGTGGGTCTCTGTTCTCCCAATCTATCTTCCAATCTATCTGTGTGTGTACTCACCTAATTGTGCTTTCGGGGGTTGAGCTCTGGCTCTTTGGTCCCGCCTCTCAACGGTCAGTCATAATGTACAGGTTCCTGAGCCTACTGGGCTCTATCATATCTACATTTAAAACTGTGTATGGCGTCAGCCTACACCACATCACTTCCTAATGCATTCCATTTGTCCACTACTCTGACACTGAAAAAATTCTTTCTAACGTCTCTATGGCTCATTTGGGCACTCAATTTCCACCGGTGTCCCCTTGTGCGTGTGCCCTTGTGTTAAACAGTCTGTCTTTATCTACCCTATCAATTCCTCTGAGAATCTTGTATGTGGTGATCATGTCCTCTCCAACTCTTCTGTCTCCCAGTGACGTGAGGTTTAATTCCCGTAGTCTCTCCTCGTAGCTCATACCCCACATGTGTGTGTGTGTGTGTGTGTGTGTGTGTGTGTGTGTGTGTGTGTGTGTGTGGTGTGTGTGTGTGTGTGTGTGTGTGTGTGTACTCACCTAGTTGTACTCACCTAGTTGTGCTTGCGGGGGTTGAGCTCTGGCTCTTTGGTCCCGCCTCTCAACCGTCAATCAACAGGTGTACAGTTTCCTGAGATGTGTGTGTGTGTGTGTGTGTGTGTGTGTGTGTGTGTGTGTGTGTGGTGTGTGTGTGTGTGTGAGTGTGTGTGTGTGTGTGTATCTATGACTGGCGGCATATTTGTCTGGGTGTGACACAGGGCAGAATCAGGGCAGCACTTGGGCCTCCAGGTTAAATACCACTGGGTCTAGCTACTAACTGAACGGGTGACAGCGCCGACCGTCCCATTTTCGGCTAGCGTGCCCTCGACAACGGCCTAGGCTACTCGCCTGCTAGTGTCCATGCGTTATTTATCAACACATTCTCCTGTATTAATGACACTATGTAAAAGACACATAGAACACTTTATGTAGCATACATAAATCTGTGTATCTATGTATTTACGTATGTAGCCTATCCTAGCATTTTAAAAGCACTACAATCACCTTCTGTGGATGATTGTTCAATAAATCCCTGAACTGTATGTTGACAAATCTCTAACACTGTCCATGGACTACAGAAGAAAATGTATATATGCTGGTTAGCATAGTAAATGTGTGGCCACGTCTGTGGTAGAAAATAATAATAATACTAAAAAAATCTGTTTAGATATCATCCCATACCCTTATCCTGACCCCTTCCAAGTGCTATATAGTCGTAATGGCTTGGCGCTTTCCCCCCCCTGATAGTTTCCTCCTTTCCTGTTTAGATAGTACTTTTTGCACGTACTAAGTACAAGTACTTGTACCATAGTACAAATATTGACGTACTAAGCAAATGNACGATAACAGGTAAACAACCATATTTCAACGATAACAGACAAACAACGGCACATTCAATGATAACAGCCAAACAACGAAAACCGGCATATACAACGATAGCAGGCAAACAACGAGAACAGCGGCATATACTGCCATAACAAGCAAACAACGAGAACAGCGGCATATACTGCGATAACAAACAAACAACGAGAACAGCGGCATATACTGCGATAACAAGCAAACAACGAGAAGAGGCATATGCAACGATACCTTGCAAACACCGAGAACAATGACATAAACAACGATAACAGACAAGCGACATAGTGAACGATAATAATAGCTAAATAGCGTCAACAAGCAAACAACGAGAACAGCGGCATATACAACGCTAACAAACAAGCAAACAACGAAAAAAGCAGCATATACACTATACCTGGCAAACAATGGTATATACAACTACAACAGATAAAACAGCGGCATATACAACGATAAGAACTACACAACGAAAACAAAAGCAAACAACGTAACCGTAAAACAACAACAGCAGCAGCACTGGACTCGTC
Source organism: Procambarus virginalis (assembly GCA_020271785.1). Lineage (NCBI taxonomy): Eukaryota > Metazoa > Arthropoda > Malacostraca > Decapoda > Cambaridae > Procambarus > Procambarus virginalis. The sequence continues at coordinate 2,057,199 of WNGS01142304.1, forward strand.
AACAGTAGCAAGCAACAAGACCAGACGTAAACAACGAGAGCAGTCGCAAAGACAAGAGAGGAGTGACAAACAACGGCAATCAACGAGCACAGTCGCAAACAACGAAAGCGGTGGCAAACGACGACAAACAAAACGAGAACAGTGGCAAAGAACGATAACAGCAAACACAACGAGAGCAGTAGTAAACAACGATAACTCGCAAAGAACCGCAGACGCGAGAACAGTAGCAAACACAAGGAAAACTGGCAAATGACGGCACACACAACGACAACAGTGACAAACAACGGCAGAGAACGGTGGCAAACAACGGCAGAGAACGGTGGCAAACAACGGCAGAGAACGGTGGCAAACAACAGCAGAGAACGGAGGCAAGCAAAGGCAGAGAACGGTGACAAACAACGGCAGAGAACGGTGGCAAACAACGGCGACAAACAAAGAGAACAGTGGCAAACAACGCTAAACAACGAGAACGGCGGCAAACAAAGAGAACAGTGGCAAACAACGCTAAACACAACGAGAACGGCGGCAAACAACGCCAAACACAATAAATGCAGTGGCAAACAACGAAATACGACGAGCACAAGCAAATTATGAGATTTGCAAGCAACAAAACAGCTGCATACACTTAAAATAGCTACAAAACACGTTGGTGGCACACAAATAACATGAACTGCGGCAAATATAAAGAGAACAGTCACAAACACGACGGGAAGTGACAAACACGACGAAAACAATCACAAACACATCGAGAACAATAACATACACATCAAGAACGGTCACAAACACGACGAGAACAGTGACAAACACGACGCGAACAGTGACAAACACGACGCGAACAGTGACAAACACAACGAGAACAGTGACAAACACGACGCGAACAGTGACAAACACATCGGGAACAGTGACAAACACATCGGGAACAGTCACAAACACACCGAGAACAATGACAAACACCGAGAACAGTCACAAACACAACGAGAACAGTGACAAACACATCGAGAACCATGACATACATATCTAGAACAGTCACAAACACCACAAGATGTGGCACACAATAAGAGCAGTGACAAACACAGCGAGAACAGTAACAATGAAACCAGTGGGGGGGGGGATCCTGCACTTATCAGCTTGCACCTTAATTTAACTAATATCCTCAAAAACAATTTGTAATAACTATCATATACGTTTTAAACATTTAAACGTCGTACAGTACACAGAAAAGTCACAGCAACGTAATATAAATCAATGACAGGATTTCGTCCTGTGGATTTGATTGGGGGAGATTCACGATCAGTTACGCAAGCACTTACGAACCTGTACATCTTTTCTCAATCTTTGGCGGCTTTGTTTACAATTATGACACAGTTAATGAGCTCCGAAGCACCAGGAGGCTATTTATAACAATAACAACAGTTGATTGGCAAGTTTTCATTCCTGTAAACTGTTTAATAAATGTAACCAAAGCCGTCAAAGATTGAGGAAAGATGTTCTTGTTCGTAAGTACTTGCGTAGCTGCTTCGTGAATCTGACCTTTGGACGACTCCATAAGTCTAGAGTGTGTTTGTGATCTGAGAATATCCAGTGCATATGTTCGAATCCTCATCACGACCTCTGTGGATTTTCACATCGTACAATGTTTTTTAGGAGGATAATTTAAAATATTCTGATTAGGATTGTAATTCTGATTGTGTTTTTAGAACGCGAGATTTGTAACATGGTTTAAATTTATTTAAGATAAATACCGGGAAAGATGTAAATATATATATATATATATATAATTACAATACATTGGCAATAAATTCTTGAATACATTAGTCAACATTTAAATAATTACATGTGATAAAGTCACTACACAAGACGAGTCAGGTATCAAGTCAGATGTTTTAACACGGCATTTTGTACGCTAATGTGAATGTTTAATATAAATATACAACACGTCCTCCTAACATGAATATATTTACATTAACTACTTGAGTGGAAAGTATACCAATGTGTAGTGATGGGCTGCCAGGACGTTGACTTTTTTGTATTATTGAGTTCGGACAAACAAGAAATATTTTTAATTTCAACATATATATAAGACCTAACGTCTAGACCTAGTAATTCTAGGTCTAATGCACTTGCAATGATTTCGGGGCTTAGCGTCCCCGCGGCCCGGTCCTCCTCGACCTCCTCCCCTCTCTATAGTGCCTAATAGTGTGCATATATACGCTATACTAGGCCTAGGAATATTTAAGTTTGGTTTTTAGCTTTATATTTTTCCCAGACTCTATAAAATTAATAGTACAAGAAGTGGTTTACTGGCGTCCAGTATTGGTACTACATATTGGTACTTTCCATCACATAGCTACTGTTACTACTTTCTCAGGAGGATGAGCTATAATATAATACATCTTTTTGTATCAAATTATTCCTCGAAATGACAATGGAAATGAGATACTAGGCTCTAGTACCTGAGTTTTAGCTAGTTCTTGAGGACATATCTACCTTGAGGTTATCTTGAGATGATTTCGGGGCTTTTAGTGTCCCCGCAGCCCGGTCCTCGACCAGGCATCCACCCCCAGGAAGCCCGTGACAGCTGACTAACACCTAGGTACCTATTTTACTGGTAGGCAACAGGGACATAGGGTGAAAGAAACTTTGCCCATTGTTTCTCGCCGGCGGCCGGGATCAAACCCGGGACCACAGGATCACTAGTCCAGCGTGCTGCCCGCTCGGCCGACCGTACCTTGTGGTTCCCCGTGTTCTGGTGGGACCCGTTCCTACCCCGCACTTCAAAGACGGTCTGATCAGCCAAACTGTTGGCGCTTGTAATTCGCAGTCCATCTCCACTTCCTTGAACAGAACTACTGTGCTTACTGAATGAAGATGGTGGCTGCATGCGATTCGCAGACGATGAGTCCCATTAACGTGGCTGAAGAAATGACCAACCCACAACTCACATGATGGAGACGTTTCGGTCCGTCCAGAACCATTATCAATTATCACTGACTTGATAATGGGTCCAGGACGGACCGAAACGTCGTCGCTTCTCAATCTTTTGACTTGTGGTTTGGTCATCATTCATTCGATTCAATCCGCAGTTAGGACTCCGGACCTCCGTGTATGGGTTGGTTCTTAAAATTACGGTCGTTTCTTTCCTATCCTTGCACACAGAGTAGCCAAACTTGACCCTTGGTGGGGGCCCCTGCCCTTGGTGGGGGCCCCTGCCCTTGGTGGGGGCCCCTACCAATGGTGGGGCCCCTACCCTGGGGCCACAAGAGAACGCGTCGATGAAGAACGGTCACCATCAGGCGATTTCTACTTTGTGAGCGGTGAGGCTAGCAGGGAGTGAGGCTTGTGGTCACCATCCACTAGACGTAAATAAAGTCAGGTTATAATAAGTTGAGCGAATTTATAAGTTATATATTATTATAAGTTGTAGTTGAACATTCCCCCTTCTTCTGAGACATGTCTGAGACGTAGGAAGTATTAGAGAGCAAATACCTTCCCTTTGGCCTTATCTCCACATGGAAAATATTCTCGTCTTGAACAGCGCGAGCGTAGTTCACCTGTACACACCAGGCTCCTAAGAATGTGTAGAATGAAAACTAAACATTTTAAAACAACGAAAATTAAAATTTTTTCGCTAAAGTTAAATGTATTAAATGCTAAAGTGAACAGCGGTATTAACCCATGACAAGTCTGAACAATAATAATTACGTGCCCGCGGGGCGGCGATGCTGTGAGGCATTCCGTGGAACAAGACACAGGCACAGAGGCGGGCCGAAAGAGCCAGAGCTCAACCCCCGCAAGCACAACTAGGTGAACACAATAGTGATGATCAAACATCACCATATTTGTGCGCCCAGCCACGCTTCGGACCCACTACGACACATAATAATGATGAATAATCCTGCTATGGCTTCCTCCTGCTGCTCCTGCTCCACCTGCTTCCTGCTTCCCCCGCTTCTGTTCTCCACCTCCGCAATGATTACCAAAGCCAAGATGGAGGCGGTGTTGGCCACTCCCCAGCGGCAGAAGTAGGCCTAAACAAAGATCACTAGGCCTTCTGCCCCCTCCTACACGGATTGTATGTTTTTACGCACTATGTTTAAAACTGTCTTTCAGTGCGTGTGTACTCACCTAGTACTCACCGAGTTGTGCTTGTGGGGGTTGAGCTTTGGCTCTCTGGTCCCGCCTCTCAACAGTCAATCAACCGGTGTACAGATTCCTGAGCCTACTGGGCTCTAGCATATCTACATTTAAAACGTGTGTGTGTGTGTGTTTCTGGCTACAGGTATCTACAAGTATAAAGCTATGCTTGTTGTATCTCGTCTATCTTGTATATTTTATCATAAACAGTTGTACAATTACCTTCTGCTGGTCTTACTCCACACAACCATTGGGAATTTATTACAACCATCCACAACTCTATTTGTAAAAATAAAAACAAAAATAAATAAGTGAAATCCTCTCTACACATTTTCTTCCGGAATTTATGCCTATGACCGCCAACTCTTCTTATTTTGGGTTTCACAAACTATTCCTTTTCACTTGTATCGTTTTACAAACTTTCATATTTTTTTTATCATATTCCCCATTTTCTTCATTTTTTTTTGTCCACGAGCTTATTACTTTAACGTTTCATTTGTATTTTTGCCATAATGGTGAAAGTTGTACTCCAAAATTCTGTTAATTTTTGTAAACAGATTTGTGTCCATTTTTTGCCTTATATTTATATATACAGCTTACAACAACGTAACAGGAATCATTCAAAATAATTTACATGGCGTATGAGGAGGGTAGAAATAGCCTAAGCTGGCGACAAGTCACAATAACGTGGCTAAAGTAAGTTGACCAGACCACACACTAGAAGGTGAAGGGACGACGACGTTTCGGTCCGTCGTGGACCATTCTCAAATCGATTGTGAAAATGGTCGATTGTGAAACGACCATTCTCACAATCAAGTTGAGAATGGTCCAGGACGGACCGAAACGTCGTCGTCCCTTCACTTTCTAGGTATGGTTTGGTCAACATGTATTTTATTGTCCCAATAAACGCACTTGAACATGGCGTGTGGTAGGCCTTCATGCCTACCATGGCTTGGTTCTGCGAGTTACTTTTCCTGCGGTCTGGTCTATGACCAGTCCTCTTGGCTGACAGCCTCATCAATTAGACGTCTTGGCGCCCGCAGGCATCACAGCCTGAGTGCTCTGATGTCATTTGGAAACGTTTATCAAGTCTTCTCTAGTACATAATACTGAGAGAAAAATAAACAAAAGGAAAACATTAACAAGAGAATTGTAAGGAAATATCAGGGAGAGAGTTTCTTTCACCCTATGCCCCTGTTACCTAGCAGTAAAATAGGTACCTGGGTGTTAGTCAGCTGTCACGGGCTGCTTCCTGGGGGTGGAGGCCTGGTCGAGGACCGGGCCGCAGGGACACTAAAGCCCCGAAATCATCTCAAGATAACCTCAAGATAAGAGTTGAGTACGGTAAAGAAACGTATTGACATGCTTGAACCAGAGGGGGGGGGGGGAGCAGCCCCTCATCCTCTCTAACGGTCACAGCGTCACTAAACCGATGTACTTACTAAATTGCCTGAATCTAGCTTAACCGAGGACCCGCGAATAGTAACCACCACTCACACCTTCAAGAATAAGTGCGACAGCGTACTGGAATGTTAGATATTAATGCCCCAAGGAACAATAGAGTTGAGGCGGGGCTCTGGAGCTGGGGCCAGATTCACGAAGCAGTTACGCAAGTACTTACGAACGTGTACATCTTTCCTCAATCTTTGACGGCTTTGCTTACATTTATTAAACAGTTTACAAGCATGAAAATTTCCCAATCAACTGTTGTTATTGTTATAAACAGCCTCCTGGTGCTTCGGAGCTCATTAACTGTTTCATAATTGTAAATAAAGCCGGCAAAGATTGAGGAAAGATATCCAGGTTCGTAAGTACTTGCGTAACTGCTTCGTGAATCTGGCCCCTGGATCTTGCTCCCTATATAAATAACTATGCCAGCACACACGCACACCAACACATTATGAAATCAAGAGCGTTCGGAAAGGGGTGACTAGGAGCCAAACTTGTCCCTGCAAGCACATTTACCCGGGTACATCTAGGTGAGTGAACACACACACATTCACAGCAAAAGAGAAGAGGATATCAGTATCAAACACAAGAACAGCAATTAGGGACGTATGGGCGGCGACTGCCTTCCCAGCACTGTGGCCGACTCGTATAAAGTACATATGGAAGCTGATCAGAATTGCATTTCACCTTTGTAAATGCACATTAATGACACATCGATCACTTTATGTAGGGCATACGTAAATCTGTGTATCCATGTATTTACGTATGTAGGTTAGCTTAGCATTTTAAAAGTACCGAATCACCTTCTATGGTTGATTGTTCAATAAACCCTTGAACTATATGTTTAGCACATCTCAAACCCTGTCCATGGAGGACAGAAGAAAATGTATATATGCTGGTTAGCATTGTAAATGTGTGGCCACGTCTGTGGTAGAAAATAATAATAATAAAAAAAAGACTGTGGCCGACATATGGCGCCCCCGGCGTGGAACCCCACCAGAAAAGGTCTAGAGGTATGCAACCTGGATCATACCACAGCTATAAAATTGAAATTGAAATAAGTTTATTGAGGTAAAATACACACAAAGGGATGAAGTAGCTCAAGCTATTCTCACCCCGTTCAGTACATCGTGCTCATACATACATAGACTCACATCACAAACAATAAACATATTACCGAACATTCTGAGGGATAAACATATACAATTCCTCCTTTACACAAGTAGTATGGTACCACAACTATGAGAATTAAAAGTATTTATTAAAAGGCAGCTCAATATCAATGTTACACTTAAACAAAACAAAACAACAGAGAAGAAATCTAGGAGACATAATAACGACATATAAAATTCTCAGGGGAATTGGCAACGTTGGTTAAAAAAAAAAGGGACATATAAGATAAGGTAGAACAAGGGGAACGGGTAATCAAGTTCCTGTGGATTCTCTTTCACGTTGGAATCTGTAGAAATGACCGAGCAACAACTGTGCTGCCAGGAGCCGCGGGCGCTGAAGGAGACCAAACTGAATAAATATTTCACACTCAACACACTTGTACATGTTTACAGACAACATCACCGTGACAAGTTAACGGAGGAAATAAGGCCAGAAATACAGAGGATCTGTACGCGGGTACAATGCACGTTCCAGCCGACGACCTCAAACATTATACACAAAAAGAAACATTCAGAAACAGAGGGAAATTATATGCAATGGCAAGAATTCGTCTTGACGACACCAGGCCCAGAGACTTCAAGATATTACACCACCCAAGACCCACATTCACCCCCAAACATCTCTACCACCTTCCTCCCCACTTTGCAACCGCAAGAAATAAGCTACTGTGACTATCCTTGTTCAACGATCTGTTCACGCGAGATGCAGCTGCGTTTGTGTACAATTGCAAGAATGAAACAACCCAGCGGGTGTTCTTCCTGGGGGGGGGGGGTGTTGCATATGTTGCTATGGGTCACTCACGGGGCTCGGGGAGGAGGAGAACACCTCACGAAACACTCTCCAGGTAACACAACTCTCAGGGTTAACAAGTAAGCGACTCTCAAGTAACAACGGGTTACTCTCACAAGGTAACACAAGGTACTTGCACGTACAGGAGGAATGACCACCGGTGGTACTTTCTATAGGGGGAGGGGTGGTGGTGGAGGTACCTGCAGTACCTGCTGCGGTCCTACCAACAGCGGGCACACACACACACACACACACACACACACACACACAACACACACACACACACAACACACACTACAAACACACACACCAAACAAACACGCACACACCACACAACGCACACACCCACACACACACACACACACACACACACACACAACACACACACACACACATGAAATTGAAATACTTGTATTGAGATACAAAAACATACACAAAGGGATGAGGTAACTCGAGCTACTCTCGCCCTGTTCAATCCAAGTCTTTGTGTATATTTAACACATCACAGACACTCATTCAGTATACCGTGATTATGTATATTTACACACGTCACAAACAATTGTTCAATACACGTGTTAATATATATATTTACACACATCACAAACAATCGACATATTACTCATCATTCTGGTTGATAAACATGACAATTTTTGAAGACCAAAGCACACACCAGATGAGGAGGCGACGGCGTTTCCGTCCGCCCTGGACCATTATCAAGTCCATAATGGCAAAATAAATGGCAGAAGCAACACATGGCAGATGGAATTCAGTGTGAATAAATGCCACGTTATGGAATGTGGACTAGGAGAAAATTGGCCACATACAATCGACAAATTTTGTGAAAAATCGTCAAAGAATTAGGGGAAAAAAAAGGAAGAGATCTGCGGGTGTTTCAGGACAGTCAAGTGTTACCGGACGACCCCATAAAAGACATTGTACCTGCTTGATGGGGTTCTGGAAGTTCTTCTACTCACCAAGCCCGGCCCGAGGCCAGGCTTGACTTGTGAGAGTCAATGAGTATGAAATTAAATGAAAAGTATGAGAGTCAATTCATCATACAATGAATTGTGTGATGAGCTTATGCTAAGCTTTCCAACTTTTGAATCTAAATTGGAATGTGCAGCAATGGTATGGTGCCCATATCTTAAGAAGCACATCAATAAACTGGAAAGGGGGAAAAGATATGTTATTAAATGACTCCCAGAGCTGAAAGAAGAGCGACCTACGAGGAGAGGCAAGAGGTGTTAAATATGCCAAACATTAAAGACAGAAAAAAAAGAGGGGATATGATCAATACGTACAAAATAGTAACAGAAGTCGAGAAACTAGAAGAGCAGGCGTGTTTGCAACATGTAGCTCACAAAACTAGAGGTTATAGATTCAAGCTAAAGAAATAAAGGTGCCGAAAAAACATAGGAAATTTATCTTTTGCAATCGAGAGTGGTAGACGGTAGGACCTCATTAAGTGAGGTGGTGGTGGTGGAGGCCAAAATCATCAGTAATTTCAAAGCGTTCTATCAAATTCAAATTTGTATTCAGGTAAACGGACATACATTGATGAAGAGTTACAAACATAATGTTGGATTTATAGGTCGAGCTAGTACATACAATACCTAAAGCCATTAACAGCCACTAAAGCGACTGCTACGACAAAGAGTGCTGGGAAGACGGGACACCACGAGCGTAGCTCTCATCCTGTAACTACACTTAGGTAATTACACACAGACATTAAAGCTAATTTTTTCAGTGTCAGGGTAGTGATCAAATGGAATACATTAGGCAGTGATGTGGTGGAGGCTGACTCCATACACAGTATCAAATATAGATATGATAGAGCCCAGTAGGCTCAGGAACCTGTACACCACTTGATGGAGAGGCGGGACCAAAGAGCCAAAGCTCACCCCCCCCCCCGCAAGCACAACTAGGCGAGCACACACACACACAGGGGCCTGGTAGCCTGGCGGATAGCGCGCAGGACTCGTAATTCTGTGGCGTGGGTTCGATTGCACCAGGCAGAAACAAATAGGCAAAGTTTCTTTCACCCTGAATGCCCCTGTTACTTAGCAGTAAATAGGTACCTGGGAGTTAGTCAGCTGTCACGGGCTGCTTCCTGGGGTGTGTGCGTGTGTGGATTAAAAAAATGTAGTTAGTAAACAGTTGATTGACAGTTGAGAGACGGGCCGAAAGAGCAAAGCTCAACCCCCGCAAACACAACTAGGTGAATACACACGCACGCACACGCACACACACGCACGCACACACACATCAATGACCTCCAGGTGCGGAACTGCAGCGTCACGGGTAAACTATTTAACTATGATGAACGATGAGATAAGTGGCCAATGCATCAATATCATCAGCACCACATTCTTCTGGGAAACCATCGCGCCCCAACAACGCCACACCACCACCACCACCACCACCACACCACCACCACACCACCAATATCACTACCACCACACCACCACTACCACCCGCGCCACCATTACCACCAACAATAACTACTGATGAGACAACCACTACCACCACCGCCATTACCACTATCACTGTCACCATCACATCAACGGCGTCACCACTATTTACCTGCTTGATGGGGTTCTGGGAGTTCTTCTCCCAAGCCCGGTCCGGAAGCCAGGCTTGACTTGTGAGAGTTTGGTCCAACAGGCTGTTTGTTGCTTGGAGCGGCCGGCAGGCCCACACAATACCGCTTTTTCAACCACCTTCACCCACTACAACCACCACCACCCCACCTAGCGCATACCTGTACTGGGTTTCAGGAGTTCTTCTACTCTCTGACCACCACCAACACCACACCACCGCCACCACCACCACACCACTGCCATAAACATCAAAACTGCACTACCAATCTACGATCAGATTAGAAATAAAAAACACACATGGGCATCACAAAGCATCTATACAGTAACAAAGTAACAGACAAACATTGGCTAGATCGTAGCCTAGCCGCTAGGATATCTCTGCCTTGGGCTAGGTCGTAGCCTAACAGCTAGGATATCCCTGCCTCGGGCTAGGTCGTAGCCTAACAGCTAGGATATCCCTGCCTCGGGCTAGGTCGTAGCCTAACAGCTAGGATATCCCTGCCTCGGGCTAGGTCGTAGCCTAACAGCTAGGATATCCCTGCCTTGGGCCGGCAGCTGGAAGCATCAGATCTCCCTTGATACTCCTAACTCTAAAACTAGGTGAAAAGGATCTTGAACTCATACTTTACGAGTGCATTAGCGAATATCCATCAATGATTAATGCGAATGACATGATCTGCCCGGAACTTTGTGAATATTCCGTCCACTCACAGGTACTGGAGTGGACGGTAAAACTGCCTCATGCAGTTTTACCACTCAAAAGTACAAGCGGCCTCGCTCCATTGTCTCAAGCCTATATATATATATATATATATATATATATATATATATATATATATATATATATATATATATATATATACAGTTTTCGTAATAGATTTTATCTCCAGGCAAGAATAAGTAGCTATGTACGCCACACCATCCTGCAAAGTAGGGAATATAATTCACCTGGTTAGGGAGAAGGCATCTACGTAGGCGTGTCAAGGTACTTGGGGAGTAGAAGAACTCCCAGAACCCCATCAAGCAGGTATCAAGCAGTTATCAGGTCCCCGTATGCCAACTACTAACCTTACCCCCAACGATGAAACCCACAACTGCCTGACTCACTCGTACCTATTTAACAACTCAGTGAACAGAGGTAAAGAAACACAAGAGCCCAACTGCTTCTGTCCTGCACCGGGGATTAAATCCAAGTCCCTCGGTTGTGAGCTCAGGACGTAGACGACTGCGCTACAGAACCGTCTACAATCTCTCGTCTACAATCTGTAACACCTCGTAAATCAGTAGATACTGTGCTCTCCGCCTTAACGTCTTACTTCAAAACAACGAAAATAGAACACCAATCAGAGAACACTGTATAAACATCAGAGGTCCACGGTTGTTCAATGTCCTCCCAGCAAGCATAAGAAATATTGCCGGAACAACCGTGGACATCTTCAAGAGGAAACTAGATTTATTCCTCCAAGGAGTGCCGGACCAATCGGGCTGTGGTGGGTATGTGGGCCTGCGGGCCGCTCCAAGCAACAGCCTGGTGGTCCAAACTCTCACAAGTCAAGTCTGGCCTCGGGCTGGGCTTGGGGAGTAGAAGAACTCCCAGAACCCCATCAACCAGGTAACCAGGTATCAACCAAGTACTAACACTGCCGCCACCACCACCACTACCAACACATCACATCACACCAACTTCACCACCACAATCAACAACATCACCACCAACTGTAAGTGTCGCTCAATGAACTTTGTGCGTATTTCTTGTAGTTTACCTGTCGTCGGTTTCGAGAGTTCCAGTTGTAGCGTGGCCTGTGACGGAGAAGGGAAGGGGAAGAGGGAGGGGAGAGGGGAGGGGGGACAGGTTTCTTTGGGGAAAACTTGATCGGTAAAGCTGTTGGTGGCAGCAGCCCGCAGGCCCACGCATCCATCACGACCCCGCAACTGATGCAGCTCTTCCGGCCCCAACCTGTTTAATTACCTCTTGAAAACTTCAACCTTTGTTCTGGCAGCAGCACTTAAATTCCATAGTTGGTGGTAGAAGGACGCATCTACATCACACACACACACACACACACACACACACACACACACACACACACACACCACACACACACACACACAAATTAGGTAATTACACTTAGGTAATTACACACACAGTTTCAAATGTAGATATGATAAGAGCCCAGTAGGCTCAGGAACCTGTACACCAGTTGATTGACAGTTGAGAGGCGGGACCAAAGAGTCAAAGCTCAACCCCCGCAAGCACAAATAGGTGAGTACACACACACACACAACCCCCGCAAACACAACAAGGTGAATACACACACAACACACACACACACACACACACACACACACACACACCACACACACCCACACACACACACACACACACACACACACACACACACACACAATTCTGGTTACGTTACGTAACCCACAATCATTTACAGCGTGGTAACAAAGTCAAGAAGTCAAAGCAATATATTAATAGTCCTATACGCGTTATATAATAGTCCTATACGCGTTGNGCACACGACCGCACTCTGCGAATAAGACGCAATTTAGAAATACTAATAATCATTTTTGTTACAGATTAGTTCACAATTTAATGAACTGCACTTCTAAAAATATGCTATAACTGTACTTATCACTAACCCCCCCCCTCCTGCGAGATAATTTTCAACATGAAATATATTCATAATTTTCGGAAATAGTGACGTTTGCCCATTAAAAAAAAAGTTTGCATATCAACCTAACTAAAAATATGACATCAACCCTCAACTTAATGCTGACCAAAAACTTATGATATAACCTAAAACAAAATAGGCAAATACAAATTCAGTCGATTTTGAACCTAAAACTTACCACAGTCGACTAAGTGGTAGTCGATGTTTCTAACACAATTTAACCATATCAGCGATGTGCTAATACAACAATTTAACCATATCAGCGATGAACTAATACAACAATTTTACAATATCAGCGATGTACTAATACAACAATTACCATATCAGCGATATACTATACAACATTTAACCATATCAGCGATATATACTATACAACAATTTAACATATCAGCGATGAACTAATACAACAATTTAACAATATCAGCGATGTACTAATACAACAATTTAACCATATCAGCGATATACTAATACAACAATTTAACCATATCAGCGATATACTAATACAACAATTTAACCATATCAGCGATATACTAATACAACAATTTAACCATATCAGCGATGAACTAATACAACAATTTAACCATAACCTAAAGTGGTCGACTTCCGACTAAGTGAAGATCTGCGGGAATTTAATTTTTTTTATTTTTAAAATAAAAACCAACGAAAATTAAAAAAAAAAGCGACAAATAACGATAATACGTCAAAATTATACCTTCGGCAACTACAGCGAGACTTAAGGAAAAAAAAGAGAGAACCATAACAAGAAACAGAAACAAATACAAACAAAAACAGAGGGGGAGGGGGGGGGGGTGGAAAAATAGGAACAGAAGCCAATGACAACGCAAACATCTACGAACATTGCGAGAAAGAATGCAACAAGAAGAAAAATAGCGCAAAAACAACGAGGATTGCGATAATTATAACGGGAAAACAACGGCATAATCAGCGTTAACAGGCAAACAATGAGAACAGCGGCATATTGCCTTTGTAACTCTCGATGACTGACAACGATAGCAAGCAAACAATGAGAACAACGGCATGTTCAACGACAAACAGGCAAACAACGAGAACACAGAGGTCCGCGGCTGTTCAACGTCCTCCCAGCAAGCATAAGAAATATTGCCGGAACAACCGTGGACATCTTCAAGAGGAAACTAGATTTATTCCTCCAAGGAGTGCCGGACCAACCGGGCTGTGGTGGGTATGTGGGCCTGCGGGCCGCTCCAAGCAACAGCCTAGTGGACCAAACTCTCACAAGTCGAGCCTGGTCTCGGGCCGGGCTTGGGGAGTAGAAGAACTCCCAGAACCCCATCAACCAGGTATCAACCAGGTAACTATACAGCAGCACATACAACGATAACAGGCAAACAGGGGCACATAAACGATAACGGAAAAACAGCGGCACGTACAGGCAAACCGGGGCACATAAACGATAACGGACAAACAGCGGCACGTACAACGATAACAGGCAAACAGCGGCACGTACAACGATAACAGGCAAACAGCGGCACGTACAACGATAACAAACAGCGGCACGTACAACGATAACAGGCAAACAGCGGCACGTACAACGATAACAGGCATAAAGCGGCGCGTACAACGATAACAGGCAAACAGCGGCACGTACAACGATAACAGGCAAACAGCGGCACGTACAACGATAACAAACAGCGGCACGTACAACGATAACAGGCAAACAGCGGCACGTACAACGATAACAGGCAAACAGCGGCACATACAACGATAACAGGCACACAGCGGCACGTACAACGATAACAGGCAAACAGCGGCACGTACAACGATAACAGGCAAACAGCGGCACGTACAACGATAACAGGCACACAGAGGCACGTACAACGATAACAGACAAACAGCGGCACATACAACGATAACAGACAAACGAGAACAGCGGCATTAACAAACAGCGGAATATACAACAAAAACAAACAACAAAAACAGGGGCATATACAACAAAAACAGACAAACAAAGAGAACCGCTATCTGTATATTGCCTCTGTAACCATTCCCGCTACGCCCAGGGGGATGGGTTTGGGGTACAAAATAAATAACAACGATAACAAGTGCATGTACAACGATATACAGGCAAACAACGATTACAGCGGCATATACAACGATAGCAGGCAGGCAATAACTAAAACAGAGGCTTATACGACGATAACAGCGGCATATACAACGATAGCAGGCAATAACTAAAACAGAGGCTTATACGACGATAACAGCAAAATAGCGGCATCTATAACGATAACAGGCAAACGAGAACAGCGGTATATATACGATAACAGCCAAACAGCGGAATATATAATGATAACAGTCAAACAGCGGTATATATAACGATAACAAACAACAGTATATATAACGATAACAGCCAAACAGCGGTGTATATATATATATACATTATATATATTGCATATATATATATATAGTGTATATATATATATTGCGATAACAGCAAAACAGCGGCGTATGTAACGATAACAGTGAATCAGCGGCATATATATAGCGATAACAGCCAAACAGCTACAGTTATAACGATAACAGCTAAAAACAGAGAATAGAGGCATATGTACGTTAACAGGCAAACAACGAGAAACAACCAAATAGCTGCAAATATAACGATACAGTCAAACAATATGAACAGCGGCATAAACAAAAGATTACAGGCAAACACGAGAACATCCTCGATACTCACTTCCCCTTTCAGAACAGTAGAGATTGCTGAAATAGAGGGAATACAGAGAACCATACGGCACACATAGACGAGATAAAACACCTAAATTATTGGGATCGTCTCAAAGCTCTCCAAATGTACTCTCTAGAAAGGAGACGAGAGAGATACCAAAATAATATACACATGGAAAATACTGGAAGGCCAGGTCCAAATCTTACACAGTAAAATAACAACATACTGGAGTGAACGATATGGAAGAAAATGCAGAATAGAACCAGTGAAGAGCAGAGGTGCCATAGGCACAATCAGAGAACACTGTATAAACATCAGAGGTCCGCGGTTGTTCAACGTCCTCCCAGCGAGCATAAGAAATATTGCCGGAACAACCGTGGACATCTTCAAGAAAAACTGGACTGTTTCCTTCAAGGAGTGCCGG